>JANBXA010000414.1:0-104034 GCA_030556225.1 Cricetiscus sungorus | reverse complement strand
AACCTTAGACCCTAAAATTCCTAAAACCTAAAAGAACTACAACCTAAAAAACCTAAACCGTAAAAACCCAGAACCCTAACCTCCTGACCCTAGACCCTAGACACTAGACCCTAGAAGTTAGACCCTAAAAACCCTAGACCCTGAAAACCCTAGACCCCGAAAAATCTGGACTCTAAAAATCCTAGCTTCTAAAACCACTAGACTATAAAAGCCCTACACCCTAAAAACCCAAGATCCTAATAACCCTAGGTCCTAAAAACACTATAGTGTAAAAAAAAAACCCTCAACCCTAAAAACCCTGAACCCTAAAACTCTAGACCCTAAATATCCTAGACCCTAAAAAGCATAAACCCTAAAAAACCTAGACCATAAAAACCCTGAACCCTAAAACTATAGACCCTAAATACCCTAGATCCTAAAAATCAAAAACCGTAAAAAACCTAGACCCTAAAATCATAAAACCAAAAAACCCTAAAGATTATAAACCCTAAACAGAAAAATCTCTAAAACCCAAAACCCTAGATCCTAAAAACCCTAGGCAGTAAAAACGCTAAACACTAAAAACCCTAGAATCTATAGACCCTAGACCCTAGACCCTAGACACTAAACCATAGACCCTGAAACCCCTAGACCATAAAAACCATAAACAATAAAAACCCTAGAACCTAAAACCCCTAAACCCTAAAAACCCAAAACCCAAAAAAACCTAAACTCTTAACCCCTGACTCCAGACCCTAGTCCATACCCTAGAACCTAGACCCTAAAAACCCTAGACCCTTAAAACCCTAGACCCTAAAAACCCTACACCCTAAACAACCTAAACCCTAAACATCCTAGACTCTAAAATCCCTAAACACTTATGACCCTAAACCATAAAACCCTAAATCCTAAAAACCATAAGCCCTAAAAACCCTAGACCCTAAAAAATTTAACACTAAATAATAGACCCTAAAACCCTAAAACCTAAACCCTAACACCTAAAAATCCTAAACCACAAAACCCTAAACCCTAAATACCCTAACCAAAAACCCCCTGACCCTAGACCCTAGACCGTAGACCCAAAAAACAGAGACGCTAATCACAATAAAAACTAAAATCCCTAGATCCTAAAAACCATAAAACCTAAAAACCCTAAACTTTAAACACCCTAAACCCTAAAATCCATAAACCCTAAAAACCATAAACCCTAAAAATCTTAACAGTAAAACCTCTGTCCCTATTCTCTAGACCCTAGACCCTAAAACCATAGACTCTACAAATCCCCAGATCTTAAAAATCATAGATCCAAAAATCCTAGACCATAAAAACAGTAGAACTTAAAAAATCTAGATCCTAAAAACACTAGACCCAAAAAAAATCTAGACGGTAAAAACCCTAAACCCTAAAAAACCTAAACCCTAAAAAACCTAAAGCTTAAAAACCCTAAAAACTAAAACCCCTAGACACTAACAACAATATACCCTAAAAAACCTAGACCCTAAAAACCCTGACCCTACAAATCAAAGACCATAAAAACCCTAGAACCGAAAACTCCTAGACCCTAAATTCCTAAACTGTACAAACCCTAGAAACAAAAAAAACCCTAGACCTTAAAACTCATTGACCATAAAATCCTAGACGATAAAAAGCGTAGACCCTAAAAATTCTAGACCATAAAAGCACTAGACCCTAAAACCCTAGGTCCTAAAAACCCAAAACCCTAAAAACCCTAAAGCATAAAATCCCTAAAGCTTAAAAACACTACACTCTAAAACCCCTAGAACCTAAAAACCTTAAACACTAAAAACTGTAAACCCTAGATCTTAAAAATTAGAACCTAGACCCTAAAATCCCTAGTCCCTAAAAACCCCAGATCCTAAAAAACCTATACCCTAAAAACCATAAATCCTTAAAACCCTTAACCCTAAACCCCATAAATCCTTAAAACCCTTAACCCTAAACCCCTGACGTTGGACCCTAGACCATAGACCCTACAACCTAGACCATAAAACACCTAGACCCTTAAATCCCTAGACCATAAAAACCCTACACCAAAAAACCCTAGACCCTAAAAATCCTAGACTCTAACAATCCTAAACCCTTGCAACCCTAAACCCTAAAAACCATAAATCCTAAAAACCCTAAACCATGAAAAACCTAGACACTAAAAAACCTAACCAACAAAAACCATAGACAATAAAAGGCCTAGACCCTAATAACTCTAAAGCCTAAAAACCCTAATGCCTAACAATCCTAAAGCCTAAATTCCATAAACTCCACAAACCCAAAAACTGAAAAACTCTGAACCCTAAAAATCCTAAACCCTAAAAACTCTAAACCCCAAAAACACTAGACCCTAAAACCCTTAACCCCTTACCTTATACCATAAACCATAGACACTAAACCTAGAACCTAAAATCCCTAGACTCTTAAAACCTTAGACCCTAAAAAACACTACACCCTAAACACCCTAGACCATAAAATCCCTAGACTCTAAAAACATTAAACACTTATAACCCTAAACCATAAATACCCTAAAACCTAAAAAACCATAAACCCTAAAAATCCATGATCGCAAAAACACTAGATCCAAAAAACCATAGACACTAAAAGACCTATATCCTAAAAACCCTAAACCCTAAAAACGTTAACCCTAAAATACTAGAACCTAAAAATTCTAAAACCTAAAAAGCCTAAAACTTAAAAACCATAAACCACAAAACTCTAAACATTAAAATCCCTAAACCTTAAAATCTATAAACAGTAAAATCCATAAACCATAAAAACGTAAACCCTAAAAAACCCTAATCAGTAACTCCCTGACACTAGATCCTCAATAACCTAGACACTAAAAATCCTAGACTAAAAACCGTAGAACCTAATACCCCGAGACCCTAAAAATACTAAACTCTAAACTCTAAAGACCCTAGACCGTAAAAAACCTACACCATAGAACTTACACCCTAAAATCCATAGACGCTAAAAAGCCTAGTCCATAAAATCTGTAGACCATTAAAACCATAGACCCTAAAAAACCCAGGAAGCTAAAAACTTAGACCCTAAAAAACCTAAACCATAATACCTTAGACCCTGAAAACTGTAGACCCTAAAAAACCTAGTCCCTAGAATTCCTACACCCTAAAATCCCTAAACCCTACAACCCTAGACACTAAAAACCCTAGACGTTAAAAACCATAAACCCTAAAAACCCTAAACCCTAAAAACTCTAAACTCTAAAAAACCTAAATCCTAAAATGCTAAACTCTAAATACCCTAAACCCTAAAAACCCTAAACCTTAAAAACCCTAACCCCTAAAACCCCTAAACCCTAACCCCTTGACCCTTGACCTAGACCCAACACCCTAGATACTAGACCCTAAAATCAGTAGACCCTAAATATAAGACATCATAAAATTCTAGACCCTAAAAACCTTAGAAACTAAAAAACCTAGATGCTAATAACCCTAAACACTAAAAACCCTAAACCCTAAAAACCCTAAACCCTAAAAACCCTAGACCCTAAAAACACTAGACCCTGAAAGCACTAGACCTTAAAACCCTAGACGAAAAAAACCCTAGACCCTAAAAGCCATAGACCCTAAAATTCCTAGACTATAAAAACCATAGACCCTAAATCCCTATACTCTAAAATCCCTAAACCCTAAATACCCTAAAGCTTAAAATCCCCAAATTCTAAAAACACTAAAACCTAAAAACTCTAGACCCTAAATATCCTAGACCCTAAAAACCCTAGACCCTAAAACCCCTAGATTCTAAAACACCTAGACCCTAAAAATCCTAAATGCTAAAATCCCTAGACCCTACAAACCCTAGAAAATAGACCCTAGACCATAGACTATAGACCTTAAACCCCTAGACCATAAAAACCCTAGACCCTAGAACAAGGACTGTAAAATCTAGACCCAAAAACCCTAGACTCTAAAAACACTAAACACTAGAAAACCTAAACCCTAACCCCCTGACCTTTGACCCTAGACCATAGACACAAGAACCTAGACCTTAAAAATCCTAGACCCTTAAAACCCTAGACCCTAAATATCCTACACCCTAAACACGCTGAACCCTCAAAACACTAGACTCTAAACACCCTAAGCCCTTATAACCCTAAAAACCCTAAATACTTAAAATCATAAACCCTAAATTCTCTATATCCTAAAAACACTAGATCCTAAAAACCATACACAAGAAAAGACCTAGACCCTAAAAACCCTAAACCCTAAGAACTCTACAGCCTAAAAACCCTAAAACCTAAAAACCCCAAAACCAACTAAACCTAAAAACCATAAACCCTAAAAATCCTAAACCCTAAAAACCCTAAACCATCTAAACCCTAAACCCTAAAAAACCCTAAAGTCTAAAAACCCTAAACACTAAAAACATTAAACCCTTACCCCCTGATCCTAGACCCTAGATACTTATCCTAAAATGCATAGACCCTAAAAACCTGAGACCTACAAACCCTATACCGTAAAAAACCTAGGCCCTAAAAACTCTAGACTCTAGTACACTTAGACCCTAAAAACCCTAAACAATAAAAACCATAAACCCTAAAAACCCTAGACACTAAAACTCTAAAACCCTAGTCCTAAAAACCATAGACCCTAAAAACTCTAAACCCTAAAAACCCTAGACCCTAAACCCTAAAACCTAAAAACCCTAAACCAAAAAAACCCTAAATAATAAAATCCATAAACCCTAAAAAAACATAACACTCAAAACCCTAAAAGTAACCCCCGACATAGACCTTAGACCCTAGACCCAAGACCCTAGAGCCTAGACCCTAAGAAACCTAGACATTAAAAACACTAGACCCTAAAGACCCTAGACCCTAAAAACCCTAGTTCCTAAAAAAAAAACTAGTCGCTAAAACCCTTGACCCTAAAAACCCTAGATACTAAAAACCCTAGTTCCTAAAAAAACTAGTCCCTAAATACCCTTGTCCCTAAAATCACTATACTATAAAAATCCAAGACCCTAATAACTCTACACCCTAAAAACCCTAGTCCCTAAAAACCCTAGACCCTAAAAACCCTAGTCCCTAAAAACCCTAAACCCTAAAAGCCCTAAACGCTAAAAACCTTAGAGCCAAAAATCCCTAGACCCCTAAAAACCCAAGACCCTAAAACACTAAAACATAAAATCCTTAAACCCTAACCCCTTGTCCCTAGACCCTAGTCCCTAGACACTCGACCCTAAAAAACCTAGAATCTAAAATCCTAGAACCTAAAATCTATAGACCCTAAAAGCCCTAAAACTTAAAAACCCTAAACTTTAAAACCCTAAACCCTAAAAACATTAAACCCTAAAAACCCTAAACCCTAAAACCCTAAGCTTTAAAATCCCTAAACCCTAACCCCCTGAATCCTAAAAACCCTAGACCCTAAAAACCCTAGACCCAAAAACCCTAGACCCTAAAACCTGTGCTTCAGAGCTGTGGCACAGTGACAGTGAGTAAATGCTGTGCGACATACTCATTCACTGGGAGAGTGTGTTTTGACCATTGGTGTGTGTTCTGCCTCATTGTGTGAATTCTCTGATTCCTTCATAGTTACATTTACACCATGTTCATGAGTGCTGAGAAACTGTTTGAGTGTTCTGACAGTGTGAGAAACTCCTGTGAGAGTGTTGGTAAGTGCTTTGATTCTATACTTGAGTGCATTGACAGTGTTTATGAGAACTACAACAATGTGGTTCTATTAGTGACAATGCATGCTACTCTGAAACCCTATACACGCACTGAGAAACTCTGTGAGAATAATATGACCCTTTGCTAGAGAGCTGTTACAGTGTTTGTGAATGGAATGGACGTTGACATCAATGCTTTATACATGGCATCAGTGCGAAAACTCCATGCAAGCATGTCCTGATGCTGTAAAAGAGGGCTTACAAAATTTGTGAGTGCTATGAATCTGTGCATCAGTGCTGTGACAATGAGTGAGGGAGCTAACATTTGAACTCACTGAGTATACTGCTAACCAGAACCCTAATGCTAACTCTATCCCAATTCAAACCACGAAGCTAACCCTGATGCTAATGTCACTGCAACACTGAATCTATAGCTAAACCTAACCCTAACACTAACCCTAACCCTAATTCTGAATATGACAATAACCTTTTTGTGAGTGCTTTCACACATTGCAGACAGCTTTGACAGTGCGTGCAAATGCTGATATTCTGTTAGTTATCACTCTGAAACAGTAAGAGAGTGCTGGAATATTGTGAGAAGAGTACCTTGATGGTGTGGAGTGCTTTGATTATGTTCCAGAGTGTTGTGACAGTCTTTTGTGTGCTGACAATTGTGTGTGTGTGTGTGTGTGTGTGTGT
Source organism: Cricetiscus sungorus (assembly GCA_030556225.1). NCBI lineage: Eukaryota > Metazoa > Chordata > Mammalia > Rodentia > Cricetidae > Cricetiscus > Cricetiscus sungorus. The sequence goes on along the minus strand of JANBXA010000414.1, from coordinate 97,710 downwards.
TGTGTGTGTGTGTGTATCTACAAAATTGTACCTAATCATAAACCATAGTATATGCCTAACCATAACACTAAACCTAACATTAACCCTAGTGCTAAACCTAATCCTGGTGATGACACCAACCCTAACCCAAATGCTTATCCTATCCTTACGTCTGATGGAGTGCATGACACACCTCCAGAATGCTGAGACAATATGTGTCAATGCTGTGGTTCTGTTAGTGACAATGTGTGCTACTCAGAAACCCTATATACGAGATGAGAAACTCTGTGAGAATAATATAACCCTTTGCAAGAGAGCTGTTACAGTGTTTGTGAATGGAGTGGACATTTACGTCAATGCTTGATACAAGTCATCAGTGCAAAAACATTGTACAAGTGTGTCCTGAGGCTGTAAAAGAGTGCTTATAAAATGTGTGTGTGCTTTGATTCAGTACATCATCACTGTGACACAGAGTACTGCTAAACAGAACCCTAATGCTACCTCTACCCCAATTCAAACCCCAAAGCTAACCCTTATGCTAATGTAACACCAACACTGAATCTATAGCTAAACCTAACCCTAACACTAACCCTATTCATATTTCTGAATATGACAATAACCTTTGAGAGCATGCTTTCACACATTGCAGACAGATTTGACAGTGTGTGCGAATGCTGTTATTCTGCTAGTTACCACTCTGAAACAGTGAGAGAATGCTGGAATACTGAGAGTGCTATGATACTGTGAGAAGCGTGCCATGAAAATGTGGAGTGCTTTGATTCTGTGCCAGAGAGCTGTGACAGTCTTTTTGAGTGCTGACAGTGTGTGTGTGTGTGTGTGTGTGTGTGTGTGTGTATCTACAAAACTTTACCTGTGTGCTATGCTCTTTGAGAGAGTAATGTGACTTTTTCCAAGAGGGTTGAAACAGTTTAGGTTACAGGTGTGAATCTGTGCTTCAGAGCTGTGACACAGTGAGGGTGACAAAACACTGTGTGAGAGTACTCATTCACTGGGATAGTGTGTTTGGACCATTGTTGAACGTGCTGACTCAGTTTGTGAATTCTGTGATTCCTTTATAATTATATGTACACCATGGGCATGAGTGCTGAGAAACTTTTTGAGTTCTCTGACAGTGTGAGAGTCTCCTGTGAGAGTGTTGGTAGGTTCTTTGATTCTATACTTGAGTGCATTGACAGTGTTTATGAGAACTACAACAATGTGCATGATCCCTGCATCAATGGGCGTAAGTGCTGTGACATTTTGTGAGAGTAATGGGACACTGTGCTAGAGTGCTGTGGCATTGTGTGTGCATGCTGTGAATTAGTGTTAGTCTTGTGACCATGCTAGCACGATGCAATGCTGTGCAAGAATCTCTGACACTGGGAGTATGTGCTCTGATGTTACAGTTGAGTGTTGTAATTCTGGCTTGAGTACTGTGACTCTGCATGGGTATTGTGTTGATGTGCACAGGTCGAGAAACATGTTACATGTGCTGTGACATATTTCAAGAGTTTTATGTAAGTGGGGGAGAGTGTTGTTATAGTGATTAAGCATGGAGTGTGCCTGTACATCAGTGCTTGATGCACTGCAAAGGTATAATCATCATTTGAGTCTGCTCTGACACTGTAAGAGACTGCTTTCACAGTTGGTGAGAGTGTTGAGAGAGTGTGTTTGAGTGCTGTGAAGCAGTAAATCAATGGTGTGACACAGATCTAGATCGACAAATCAATGTGTGAGACTGCTGCCTGTCACATTGAGGGTGCCACCTCACTTTGGCAGAGGCCTGAGACACTGGTTCTGCGCATCAGTGCTGTGACACTGTGAGAGAGGTAGAACTCCAAATTTTTATTACCCTGACTATAAACATAAATCTCATCCTAAGCTGTAGTCTAAGCCTAACTGTATCTCTAAACCTAACCTTAACCCTAGTGCTGAACCCAATACAGATCATAACACTAACCATAACCCTAATTCTTATCTTAACCTTACCTCTGAGTGATTGCATTGACACACCTCCAGAGTGCAGAGACAGTATGTGTCAATGCTGTGGTTCTGTTGGTGACAATGTGTGCTACTCCAAAACCCTATACTTGCTCTGAGAAACTCTGTGAGAATAATATGACCCTTTGCAACAGAGCTGTTACAATGTTTGTGAATGGAGTGGAGGTTTACATCAATGCTTGATATATGGCATCAGTGCAAAAACTGTGGGCATATGTGGGCCAGTGTTTCAATGTCAGTAACTCTGGATGATATAAGCTCCCTTAGAAGTCTTTCCTCTAACAGAGGACCTTATATGGAGTCCAAAGTTTAGGCAAGTATGGCCTTAGCTTTATGCTACATGGATAGGCCACTCCTTTGTGCTCAGAGCCGATTCAGAAAGATCACAAAATTTTCTCTATTTCTTAATCCCAAGTCCTTGTACTAAACTTAGGACTATAATTATATAGCTTCTAAAGATATTTAGTATGGCTTTTTGGCTATTTTGATTTTGACTGTCTTTCATAAATAGTAATCAGTGTATCACCAGTATCACAATATTTCTTCTTCCACATCCTGACATTCTCTACCTCCTCATATGGTCCATTTAGGCAAATGCTGTTTCCCATAGTCCTAAAATTACCCTCAGACATAGAACTTAATTTATCATCTATATACACCCATCTACCTGTGGCCAGGTCTAGGAATACAAGCAGACTCAGATCTCTCTGAAGTGATGAAAATAGACAGAGGACAGGCCACCTACACACTTAGGGGAAATAAATCATAATTGATTGTCACACAAGAATGCCTATAGCACACATCCACTACCTATTTTCCTCATGTATATCCCCATAAATTCCATGTGTCCTCAGATGAAACTCCCGAGATGCCTTGATGATTTCCAGCCAGGGACTCATATCAATGGAAAAGGAAAAAAAATGTTTCCATACACAGATTGTTTTCTCCCACCAACTTGCATGCTAAAAGACCAGGCAACAAAAATCACCTAAAACCTAACACACGTGTCTTCACCCCACATCTCATTTTCTCTTCCAATGGATGTATTCAGTTTCACAGATACCTCTTCCTCTAACTGTGTATCCCTCTATCTCTGGATCCTATTTACACTTACATCCATGGCATCCAGTAAAATTATGTATATCTGTATTCAGATAATATTTCACATTCAGTAGGGAAATACTTTTCTGTTCTCATGAACAAGGAAAGTCTACAGGAATCATCCTCCACACTGATGAGATCCTCCAAGATGTCTCCAAGAAGATGAACACCTCTCTGCCTCTTGAATTCAATCTTGTGTATTCTCTTGCAACTCTGTCTTTCCACCAGACTCTTGGAGTCAACTGTTCTGAGGCTACTAAGAGTGTGCACGTTGGGTGTACAGTGGACGTGTGTGAGGTACTATGCCACTTAGCAATACTAATTATGGTACTGCCACATCTTCTAAGATTTACACAAAATGTACTCACACACCCGGGTACAACTACAGACTCTGCACACACACAAACACACACACACACACACACACACACACACACACACACATACACACACAACAATTCACAGCCAACTTTTTGACCACCTTAGCATGAGCTGAACCATTGCACACTGGAAGACTTTTTATAAATGATAACTTCTCAGTCCATATAAACCCTTAGCAGTCCACCATGATAGTACCCTAATATCCTAATATCTCTCTGGGTCTGCTTATGAGCTCTCCCAGAATTTCCTGGCCAAGGAACACACAGATAATAAGCCCATACAACAATATATATATATATATATATATATATATATATATATATATAATAAAAAAGAGAAAAGAGAAAAAAGAACTATGTTCTGATTATACAGATAGTGTAGTCTTTCCATTTCTAAAACTTTTCTAAGTTTTGTAACAGCTGAGATGATATCTGGGTAAAGAAATGCCGAACAACAGGCTTTCATCCTTTGATCTTGGCTGTTCTACCCAGGTGTAAGGCAAGGTCAGGTAGTTAGCAAAACTCAGGACATGCCAATAACATGGGTAACCTGCATCAGAGAGGAAGCCTATTGGGGAGTTAAGGAGAAGAAATCCTGAACTGGTCTGCATGGTACCTACAGATCTGCCTGGGATCTTTTAGATTCTCTTCAGTCCATACTCTACTCTTGGTGCTTCAACTCAGATTCCCTGCCTTGAACTCTATGCCAGTTTGAATATGATCATGAGGCTAGTGCCTCCCAGACCACTTCAAATGTTCAGGTGTTATTCTCTGGATCAGAAACTTTTTGTAAGTGTTCTCAGTCACTGAAATAAACTTATATCCTAGAACTAGGCAAAAAAATTGTCTAAGAGAAACTAAAGGAAAGCCAGACAGAAGACAGTTAAAATGAAGAGAAAGTATGGCAGTCAAGGATTTATGAATGGAAGAAAATGGCAATCTGGCCCTGAGACACTGAACGTAGGAAAGAGATACTGGGCACTTTTGTGCTTTCCAAAACTTTGGTATGCATGCTGCTAGGATGTTCAGGAACAAATGGGGGTGTTTGTACTGTGCACAAGCTGCAGGCAGTAAGATGCGGAATTACACATATCAGGCCAGATGTAGGCCAGGATGCAGTACCTTGTAGACTTGTCCACTGATCCTGCGTAATATGGGTACTCTGGACCAAGTAGACTGACTTACCTGGGCATAGCAAGCTAAGCCCAGACTGTGGCACTGAGACCCTGTTTCTTCCATTTTCTCCCCTGTGCCAAAGAGAATATAGGAAACCAGCTTATGTCCTTAGGTCCAGAACTAAGAATTCCTCCCTAGGCAGCTTGTAGCCATAACAAAGAAATACCAAGATATGATGGCATGGAATGTTCTGCAAATACCTTCTGTTTGATGGCATTAGGGCACCCAGAATGGCAAATTACTCGGGACATTGTTGTACACTCAGCCCTTTCCAAAAAACAACAAACAAATAAAAACAGACAAACTTACAAATTCCTTTTGCACCATACTCCAAAATAGCCAACAAACAACCAAGGCAATCCAGAAATGGAACACTTGGACTGCTGCAAGGGCTGAATACCAAGGGGTGTGGAGAGACAGGGTGTGGAGGACAGATGGGTGTCACAGAACTCACAGGACCACCTACTTCCCTGCCCTGAAAAAATTTGTTTTTGGACCCTGCCATCCCCAGAAAACCCCAAGAGAGAACAGAGTTAGGCTGCCTGGCAAGCCTCCATACCACCCTTAGTGAACCTACAGAAACATCATGCCAGGCTGTAGCATAAGGGAGCCACTTAATAAGCAATCTCATGGATGTAGTTATTGAGCTTGAGTGATGGCCCTAGCTGGCCATCCAAGTTATTATGAAGGCCATTCCACCAAAGCATCGGAGATTAAAAATCTATCCACTTAACCATGGCCATCCAAAATCACCTCAGCTGCCACGTTGGCCTTTGGACAGTTAGATCATTGCAAAATTGGGTAAACCAATATATAATCAAGCCTTACAGCCAAGAAATTGACTAACAGACAGAGGACTGGGAGGGAGTCAGGGTTGTGGTATACAAGAGTAAATGCAAATCGGAAGGTGTACAGGTGATATAGGGGTGAGACAACCAAACTCATTGAGGCCCTAAACTTAGCATTATCTTCCTCCCTGGCAGAAGGCTTATCTGGGATGGACACAAGCTAAACTGAAGGCAGATGTGTGCACTCATGTGGGAATCATTTTCATGATGTACAGATGACAAAGCTGAACATTTGATCTACATTCCTGTGGTACCCTCAATCAGTATTCACGTGGAAAGCCACCAGCATATAATCTGAAACAGCAACCATCAGGGGACTTGGAACAACCTTGACATTTTCCCAGAAATCAGGCTGGCCAGTTCCCTAGATATGGGCACAAGGACACATTAAAAGAATTAACATTCCATCCAACCTGCCTCCTTGCCTACCAAAGGCTGGCTCAAGTTCCCCCACCTAACCATATCCTAGGAATCACCAGGCACTGACTGTTAGATATTTTCAGGTCTGTTAAAATTCTACCTCCTCTCCACACCCTTTCACTCTTACACCTTTCACCAGACACTACTTAGGAAACTTCTTTTCCTTTCTCCCAATCCATAACACACTCATATATGGGACTTTTTGGATCTTATGTAGAAATCCAACTATGCATTATCTGTCATAGTTACAAGAGTTTTAAATGGTCTGGGGAAAGGCAAGCTACACACCTAGGGTAAATAAACAATTCTCTGTTGTCATGACAGGGTGCTTATAGCATATATCCTCCCTTGTACTGTAGAGAGACTTCTCACAAAATTCCAGGTGTCCCCAGAGGATGCCTTTAGTTGCCTTCATCCTTTACCTCCAGGGCACCACACACACACACCACACACACACACACACACACACACACACACACACACACACACACACACACACACACACACACACACACACACAAAAGTGTCCATAGACAGAATGGGACAACACATCAACCTCTGGTAAAAAAAACAAAAAAATCACACCATCCCACACCAAAACACCTGAGCCAGCACACATTGGTCCCTCTTGCCTTGTATCTGTCCACCTTCATAGCTACCTCCTCCACTATCTGTGTCTACCTCCATGGCTCCTATATACAGTCCCAACTATGGTATCCAGAGCAGCTTGGCGGTTCTGGATCCATAATATATACCATATTTTGTAGGGAATTAATTTTTAATACACAAATGAGAGCCAGTCTCATATAAACACCGACAGACTACAGAGGCTCTCCTTCACACTGTTTTATATCTTCTAAAATAACTGCTAGGTGAAGACTACTGCCCTGGCCTTCTGAAGGACTACCTTGTCTAATGTCTTCCTGATCTTCCACTCTACACAGCTTCCTGAGACATCAACTGTTAGATTACAAAGAACCCTCTGTATGTATATTTTGTGGAGATATTTGGGGAGCTATTATTTTCCAGAATTGCCAGGCATGACCCAGAAACATAAGGAATCTCTCTCTTTCTCTCTCTCTCTCTCTCTCTCTCTCTCTCTCTCTCTCTTTCTCTCTCTCTCTTACACTCATTCATGGGAGGGCATATTCCCCAAATGGGAGGTAAAGTTGTGAAAGGGCCAGATTCTCAACTAGAGGAAGCATCATGATATGACCCAGACAAGTATGGAGCGTGTCAATCTTAAGAGGCATCTTGCAGCTTTTCATCCACATCCCTGCTTTCACTGACCTCTACTATGAGAAGGACAAGCAGCAGCACCAGAGGCACAGGCAGCATCATAGTGGTTGCCAAGGCAGCATTGCTGCAGATGACATCACAGAGAGTGAAGAGCTGCTCTCTCTTGGCTGTGCAGGTGAAGGTACCTCTATCGCTGCTGCCATGGCCCCTGCTACTGTGGACCTGGCCACCATATTAATCTCCTCATGACTGCAGTGTCCTGGTGGAGTGCCATGACACGTGCCTGACAGAGTTCATTTGACAAATCTTCTGATCATCTGATTATCAAATTATTGAATTTTTAAAATCGGTGATGGCTGTGTCCTTCACGGCTCAGTTGTGGTGCATCCTCTTGGTAACTGATGATGTGAAACCATCCAGTTTTTTTAATTACTTAATCATTTAATTATTAAAATCTATTATTATGTAATCAGTAAAAACTAGATCTCACACTATCCCTCAAGCTATGGGTGCAGCTTGTGGCTCCAATCATCTGCTATATCTATCACACTGCAGCCAAATGCATAAGTGATGACCCCATCATCATTTTAGTAATCAAATAAATAAATAATTGGATGGTCCTGCATATTCAATGCCCATAAGATGGAACAAAATTCCAGTGATTGTCAAAGAAGTAATATATATTTAATTAAATAATGACACATAATTAACTTCCAGGGAAGAATGTCCAGACTCCAGTCATGAAGGATGGCATTATCAACATTTTAAATAATTAATATATAATCCTAAACTAATTGAATAATGAGATGATGTTGCATACTTAAATCCCACATAAAGGAGTCAGACTGAACTCTTCCTGGAATAATAATTTATTTAAACAATCAAGTAAACAATTAATTAGGTCATCTAGTGCATAAATTTCTACAAGTTGGCACCAAACTCGTAGTTTCATGGCTGATGTAATGATCTATTTAAATGACTAAATAACCAAGTAACGATATTATGTCAAATCATAAACTCTCACAGTCTGACTGTAAACCTGACTAATGGTCCATAATGTCATCATTGTTTTGAATAATTTAGTTACATAATTACATGATGTGGCATACTTGATTAAACAAGGTAGAACCAAACTCCAGTGATCCTTGATAATTTAATGACCAATTTTTAGGTAAATCAGTATAACATCAGATGATGTGATGGTCTGGCACATTTTACCCCACAAGGAGGGTCAAACTTCAGTGATTACTGAAAAAATATGACAGTTTTTAATAACTAAATGTTTATAAAATTAAATTATTTGATAATTTGCACTTGACTTCTACAAGATTTAACAAAACTCAAGAGATGATTGATTATTTAATCATGGATTTGAAAAACAAAATGAATGAGTAATGAGATAATATCTCATGATTCACCCATGGGGAGATAAGAAAATGATACCATCATTGATTTAAATAAATAATGAAATGACTTGCCACAATTATCTCCAACAAGGGGTAAAAATCCACTTATCATATATCATCTAATGTCCTACTTTAATAATTAAATAATTACATAATTAGAGGATGATATAGTCTCCCATACTGAACAACCACAAGTTGTCTTTACTTGACTCCCATAAACTTGTGGCAAACACCATGGACCAGCGATTATTTAATCACAGGTTTCAGTAGTAAAATTAGTAAATAATTACATGTCATTGTGGGTCCAGGGATTAAAAGGATATCAAATAGTTGATGTTGGGCAGCTTTCTCATTAGAGATTAACTGCTATCCAACTATCACTCAGTCTAATGTAACAAATGGATTACCGCCATCCTGAAGGAATGGTAACAATAGAAAACTAACCTTTTGTTGAATAATTGTGAATCTTTTTATATTCTTAATCCATAGTTTTATTCCTTAGGGAAGATGATATTCATCAACAAAAGTCTTTGAACTGCTTCTCCACAGATTATTTCCCCTGATATTAGGTAATCTGGAATTGGGTAATATTAATAGCTGTAGTCCAACTTCCAGGGATTTGTCTAAGACTTGGTTAGAAGAATCAGTTTACACAAATAATGTCATTAAAAGTTTTATGAGATACTTGTCTTGGAACATTAAGATATCAGTGATAACACTACATATAGCTGATCTCTGGTTCTTGGCCCATGATACCAGAATATAGAATTCCAGCATTGTTGCCAGGCAACATTTATGATCCAACATTCTGCAACATTCTTTAACACCTACCACATTCTAAAATAAGCATACCCACTATTGGGATAACCTTATTGCCTCACTGATTTTCTACCAAAAATGCAAGGTTCTTATTTTAGTTATACTTATTATTAAACAACTACATTCTCATAGTGATATAAACATGACAATGAAGGCATCATTATTCCATTCAACTACATTGATGAGTATTTAAATATATTCCATATGCTCCAATTTTCTTATTTCTAGAATGGAGACAATAGCATCAATGGCCTCTACCTCAATCTTTTTCTATTTACTGAAATGAAAATAAGCTTGTGTTCACTCTTTTACTTTTATAACATTTTGACCCCATGTTATAGGTGCAAATATGGGGAAAAAGTAGGTATTTGAATAATTGTAGCATTGCAGAAATTCACAAAGATAAAGAAATACACACACAAACTCAATAGACACAAAAACGACAATCATGCTAAGAAACAGTGATGCTCACGTAGCGTCCATGCAACAAAAACAAATATTTTACACTGGACTCCTGGAGAATTAATATAAAAACATAAGTGTCTCCCAAACATGCCTTTGCCTTCAGACAACAGGAAGAATTCTAGACAATAAAACATTAATATGCCCAATAGTTGGGAAGGTTATTTTTTGGTTACCTATTTTTTTGGTCCTATGGATGTTTGTCATCATATAAGGGGAATATAACTCAAAAAGGAATATTACAATCAAATATTTTACATTGATATGGACTTTAGTTCATTGACATAAATGTAAAGTTGTTCTTGTTGTACTGGATATATGTTTCTACTCTTGTTTAAGGTATTGCACTTATGCAGCTTATTTAAAAATAATGTTTAATTAAGAAAAACAGGTTAGTATTCATTCATCTATAACAATCAAACATGTAGTCAAATTAGGCATGTTTTCAAGGTTAAGAAGGTATATTTGATAGATAGATGACCTTGAAACACTTCAATTTCCTCCAGAATATGTCATTCAAGATAATTAATAACCTAAGACTTTTCATGACAGTGTGACATGTCTGCTCCAATCAGCACCAATTTACTTCATAAAAGGATAATTTGCATAGAAGAACATCCATATGGAGTTTGCTTTCATTTGTGTCAAAACTAGTCATTTTGTCTAAGAATCTCTTGCCTTGACTGCTGATTGTATGCTTTAAAAAACCAGACAAACAGGATGCAAATAAAATTTTGCTGAAGTGTGGCAAGTTCAAGGTGGGAGAGTTCTTCAAAATTCCTGCTTCACAGAAAAATATGCCAGATATTCTAGGCCTGCAGGTCAAAAGTGGATGTCACAAAATTTCAGAGGAACTGTGGTTGACTCTTTAGGCAGCCAGCTATCTCTGCCATTTCTAATGTTTGGGAGGTGGCTTGCATTTCACTTCTTGTTTAATCAGGAAATATTATATTATTATGCAAACTTTGATGGAGTGAAAGCATAGACATTTATAGTTATAGGTATCCTTAGTTATGACAGATGGTAAATTAGGAACAGAGCTTTGGGTTCATCAGTATAAGATATATAACAGAGTAAATTGCCAAACATAAATGATTTGATGCTGTATAAATAACTCATACTTGATAAATGTTCTTATTGTATATAAGTTAAGTTAAACCATTCTTTGTATTTAGAAAAAGGGAGAATTCTTGTGGAATATTTATTTAACTAAGCAGTGCTACCTTATTCTTTATCATCCTAACAAAACTCAAGATTCTAAGTCTAGGTTGAAAAGCTTTGGGCTCAGAGAGTTAGAGTAGCAAGTGGCTAGCTTTCTATTTTTGGTGGCATCTTGGAAGCCTCTCTTCTTCCACACTCCACCTCATGAAAAAAAAATGTGCTCAGCTCCTCCTCTGTGCTACTTACTTCCTCTCAACCAGTTGCTAACCCTGCTTTTCTGAGCCCTGGGTAATTTTTAATTAATTAATACAGAATCAACACATTTTTACACAGTTAACAAATGTAGCATGGGCAAATATAACACTTCTTTGCCTAGTTAAGAAAATATTCCAGTATTCTCCCCTTGTTTTCTACGTAAATACTTAACCTATATACAATAAGGACAGTTTTCTAGTATGAACTGTATCTACTTATCACTTATATTTGGCAAATTAACAGAGAAATCACTCTATTATCTATCTTACATTGATGAACCCAAAGGTCTCTTCCTAAATTACCTTCTGTCAAAACAAAGTAACTATAACTATCAAATCTTCACCTCCATCAAATATTGCCTAATAATATAATATTTCCTGAGTAAACAGGAAGTGCAGTGTAAGCCACTTCCAAAATGTTAGAAACAACAGAGAAAGCTGGCTGCCTGAAGAGTCAACCAAAGTTCCTCCTCAATGTTGGGGCTCCTCTTTTGTTATGCAGGCCTAGAATATCTGGCAGACTTCTCTGTGAAGCAGGGATTTTGAAGAACTATCCCATCTTATCTTGGCAGAGTTCAGCAATCCTTTTCATTTGCATCCTGGTTGTCAGTTTTGTAGAGCATACCAACACCAGTCAAGGCAGGAGATTCTTGTCCAAATGACTAGTTTTGACACAGTGAAACCAACTCAATTTAGAGGTTCTACCATGCCACTCATCCTTTTCTGAAGTATATTGGTACTGATTGGAGGAGACATGTCTCACTGTCGTGAAAAGTCTTAGGTTATTAAGTATCTTGAATGCAATATTCTGTGATGGGAGGTGCTATTCTGTAAATAATTTTTATATTGGTTAATAAATGAAGCACTGTTTGGCCAGTGGGAAAGCAAGATTGGTGGGGCTAGGAGACAAAGAGGAAAGAGGAAGTAGTTAAGAAAAGTCAGCATGTAGAGCCTGGGAATGCAAGTTGCCAGCCCACCTTGCTGAGATAATATGACCACATGGAAATACTTAGATAAGTAGAAATGGTTTAATAATTAATACAGAGCTGTCCCATAAACAATAATAGTAACTGCACAACAGCATTGTATCAAATATGTAGTCTCTGCTTGTTATTGGGGGCTGGGCAGCTGTGGGACCAGACCAGAGGCGGGTGGACTGGCAGAAAAAGACACACTACAATTCTGCAGGTCTTTGAAGTGGTTGAAGGTCATCTATTTATCTAAATATACCAGTTTAACCTTGAAAACATGCCTAATGTGACAACATGTTTCATTATTATAGATGATTACTAACCATCATTTCTTAATTATACATCCATTTTTAATAAGCTGCAAAAGTGCAATATCTTAAACAAGAGTAGAAACATACATGCAATAAAAGAAATAAACTTTACAAAGCCCTTACAAATGTAAAATAATTAAAGTTAAAAATATTTTTTACATTATATTTTCCCTAACTGAAGACATACTTCCATAACTCATCAAATAAATAAAAGTCTCCCATCCAGTATCTTGGGAAAATAGAGATTTTATTCTCTAGATTTCCTGTTGTCTATGGGCAATAGTATCTTTTGGAGATGCTGCTGATTTATTTTTACAATAATTTTCCAGGAGTCCAAAATAAGCAATTTGTTCTGGTTGCATTGAAGCTCTGTGAAAGTGGCTTTTTCTTACCATGACTGTCATTTTGTGTTCAATGTGTGTGTGTGTGTGTGTGTGTGTGTGTGTGTGTGTGTGTGTTTTATTTCTCTCTGTGCCATTGTGCATTCCTACAATTATTCACTCACTTACTTTCTCCCCATAATTGCAAGCACACTATATGGTCAAGCTGTCCGAAATGTAAGAGAATGATTATTTTCATTTAATGAAATAGAAATGCATTAAGGTAGAAGGCAATAAGTGTATTTTCTCCATCCTGGAAATAAGAATATTTCTGAAATACTCATCAATGCAGTTGAATGGCATACTGATGCTTTCCTTTTTATATGTATATCACTGTAGGCATGCATGTAGTTGTTTGATAGACTTGAAAATATGTATAAATCAAAAACAACCTTGAATTTATGGGAGAAAATCAGTGAGGCTATACGGTTATTCCTTTAATAGGTGTGTTTATTTTAGCATGTCATAGGTGTTCTAGAATGTGACAGAATATTGGATCATAAATGTTGCCTGACAACCATGATGGAATTTTATATTCTGGTATCCCAGCCAAGAATCAGAGAGCAGCTAAGATGTAATATTATGATTGGATATTTTAGTCTCCCAAGATAGGTATCTCATAAAATCTTTAATGACAGCATTTATAGAAATTGATTCTCCTAAACAAGTCATACCCAAATCCCTGGAAGTGATACTGCAGCTATTAATCTTACTCAATTCTAGATTATCTAATATCAGGGAATAACGTCTGTGGAGAAACAGTTCACAGACTTTTGTTGATGAATGCGATTTTCCCTAATAAGTAAAACTATGGATTAAGAAGATAAAGAGACACACTTATTCAACAAAAGGTAAGTTTTCCATCAGGAAGTTGGTAATCCATTTGTAAGACTAGACTGAGGAATAATTAGATAGCAGTTCATCTCTAATGAGGCAGCTGCCCAACATCAACAATCTGATATCCTCTTAAACTCTGGATACACAATATCATTTAATCATTTATACATTTTATTACTAAGATCTGTGGCTAAATAATCAATGATCCGTGGAGTTTGGCACAATTTTGAGGAAGACAAGTAAGAATAACATGTTGATGTTGAATATGGCAGACCATTTCATCTTCTGATTATGAAATTATTTAATTATTAGAATAGGACTTTAGGTATTGATGATCACTGAATATTTGAAACCACATTGTGGGAGTCAATGGTGGAAGATCATCTAATTATGTAGTTAAACTAAGTAAATCAATGATGACAATATCATTCACGAATCTTGTTTGGAGCCACCTTGCAGAAGTGGATGATATGAAATTAGCTCAATTTGTCATTATTTTGTTATATAAATCAATGATATTGTCATCCATGATAGCTGGAAATTGGTGCCACCTTGTTTGATCAAGTATGCCATATCATCTAATTACATAATTAATTTACTGAAATTGACAATAAGAGTTAATATGCAAGATTATTTAAATATTTTTATAATTATTTAATAAATCATGGTCTGTTCCATGAAGAGTCCAGTCAACCTCCATCTTGGCATGTTAGTAAGCATTATCATCACATTTTTTATTTATTGTTCATATTGATGATGATGTCATACTTCATGACTGGAGTCTGGCCATTTTTTCCCTGCCAGTTAAATGCCACATCATCTATTTATTTATTGTGAGAGTTAGCCATTACTGACTTATTTAATTATTTAAATGATGATGGCATCACTGGCTATGGTTAGGGTGCAGTTATCTGTCAGAGACAAAGTTAGGGATTTGGATGTTGCAGCCTTAGACAGAGCAGACTCTGGATGCAATACACATCACTCAGAGTGCTAGGGATGGTGGAAGATTGAGTCCAGAAGATTCCATGGTGCCCACCAAGAAGAAGTAAATGAACTAGACAAAGGTAAGCATGGCGGTTGGGGAGTTTTCCCCCTGCTCTTCCTCCACATCCTGATATTCATTGTGCTCTACTATTAGGAGAAGCAGTGGCAGAAGAGGCACAGCACCATCACAGAGGCCTTGTGCAGGATGATGTCCCATAACATTGATGAGCTGCTCTGTCTTAGCTCTGCTGCTGGCGCCCATGCTACTGCCCTCTTTGGAGCTGGTGCCAACATTGTAGCCACTACTGCTACCCCAGGTATAGGCTGACCATCACAGCTCCTGCAACACCACAGCAGAGACTCTGTGGGTCATGATGATGTCAGCCCCAAAAAGTTCATCAGGCAAGACAGTCTGATTATCTGATTATTAAATTTTTGAATTTTAAAAATCCAGGATGACAGCTTTCTTCTTCAGGTCTGGAAAGTTCTCCCAGAAATTGATGATGTAATATAGTCCTTGTATTTAAATATTTAACCATTTATTTGTTAAAATGATTCATTACATAATCTGTGATCACTGAAATTTGGTGCCACCTTGTGGGAGTCAAGGATGATATACCATCTAACCATCTGATTACTTCAATATTCAAAGCTGTCTTTATCTACTCAAGGAACAGTGGGGTAGATCCACCTTGTTGGAGTAAATGATGATATGTCTTTTCATTATTTAATCATTTAATCAATGATTATATTATTTTGTTATCTCCCCAGGGGTGAATTATGAGAAAGTACCTCATTATTTGTTCATTTTAATATTCAAATCTGTGATTAAATAATCAATGATCTCCTCAGTTTTGCCCAATGTTGTAGGAATGAAGGATAAAACACCATCCAATTATTAGGTTTTTAATCATTTAATTATTAAAATTTGTCATTATTTATTCAGTGATCTCTAGAATTTGAAGCCTCCTTTTGGGAATCAAATATGCCAGACAATCACATAATCTGAAGTTATACTTATTTAACTACACAATTAGGTCATTAAATAATCGAATATCACTGTAGTTTGGTTCCACATTGTGGGATCAAGTATGCCAGATCATTTAATTATGTAAATTATTTAAACAAACAATGACATTATGGACTATAAGTCAGGTTTGAAGTTATATTGTGGAAGTTGATGATGTGATATCGCCTTCTTACTTGGTTATTTAGTAATTTTAATAGATTATTACATCAACCTTGATACATCAAGTTTGGTGCTACCTTGTAGGAGTTAATATGCAAAACTATCTTATTTATTTATTTAAATATTTAAGTAAATCCTTATTTCAGTAAGAGTTCTGTCTTAATTCACCTTGTGGGATTGAAGTATGCAATACCATCACATTATTCGGTTATTCTAAAATTATATTGTAATTATTTAAATCAATGATGCTTTCATCCTTTATGACTGGAGTGTGGCCAGTCCTACCTGGGAGTTAAATGTGTGTCATTATTTAATTATCTATGTATTACTTCATTGAAAATCACTAGAGTGGGGTTCCATCTTATGGAAATTAAGTATGCAGGACCATCCAATTATTTACTTATTTTTTTTACTTAAACAATGATGTGTCCATCGATAGGGTTTGGCTACTGTATGATGGACACAGCAGATGATGGGTGCAAAAAGCAGTGCCCAGAGCATGAGGGACACTGGAATATTAAGTGATTGCTGATTACATAATGATAGGTTTTAATAATTTAAAATCTGGATGATTTTGCATCATCAATTTTCTATAGGATGCAAGAGAACCAGCCCTTAAATCACACAGTCATCACTCATTTTATAAAATTCAATCTTTTAAAAATTATATGATCACAGGACATTGTCTAATAAACTGTGTCTGGGTGATGTCATGAAACCAAACCAAGTCACTTCAGTCATGACGAGGCTGATGTGGTGGCAGCACAGGCTGTGCCAGCAGTGATAGAGGGGCCTTCACATGCAGAACCAGGAGGGAGAAAGCACCTCCTCACACTCTATAATGTCATCCCCAGCAATGTTGTCTTAGCAACCACAATGATGCTGCCTGTGCCTCTGTTATTTGTCCGTCTCATACTAGAGGGCAGCAAATGCCCGGATGTGGAGGAAGAGCTGCAAGGCAAACCCTGTCATTGCCAAATTCCACACTTGGCTTGGTCAGGTCATGGCACCTCCTTCTGGTGGGACTCTGGCTTCTTCACGACTCGATCTCCCACTTGGGGAATATGCTCTTTCACAGCAAAGACAGACAGACAGACAGACAGACAGAGAGAATATATGTATGTCTTGGCATGTCAGAGAGCCCATAGCTCCACACATATCCCTCCAAATAGACACACAGAGGGCCCTATGTAATCTTACTTCATCAAATGTCCTCAGGTAGCTTCAAAGACAGGGAGAATTGGAAGACATTAGACAAGGTTGCATCTAAGAGTCTGGGGCAGTGGTTTTCATTTTCCAGTTATTTTTAAAGATGGGGAAGTGCTCCTCTGTCATCTTTCCATTTTCATAGGAGACTGGCTCTCTGTTGTGTACTGAAAAGCATTTCCCTACTGAATATGGTATATCATCTGGGTCCAGACAGGCCTAGCTGCCCTGGATGCCATGGATGTGAGTATATATAGGAGCCACAGAGGGAGTCAGAGATAGTGGTGGAGTTTGATTTGAAGTTGAACAGATACAAAGCAGGAGGGACCTGTGTGTGCAGTTTCAGGTGTTTTGGTGTGGGATGGTGTTTTTACAAGCAGGTTGTTATGTTGTTTGTCTATGGACACTTAATACTTTTACATGTGTCTGGTGCCCTGGAGGGAAAGAATGAATGTACCTGGAGGGCTTTCTTTGGAGAAGCCTTACAGAAGTCTCTCAGATTCAGGAAGTCTCAGTTATTAATTGTTGATCTCTGTCAATGTCTCTTTTATCAGCTTGTTAAAGGGTTCTTGCCACTTTCTCTTCTAAAAGTTTGGTACGGCTGTATTTATGTTGAGGTCGTTCATCCCTTTGCACTTAAGTTTTGTGCATGGCAATAGACATGAGTCTTAAGTCTTCTACACACCATCATTCAGTTGTGCAGGTACGATTTGTTGAAAAAGCTTTCCTCCTTTAAATTATCAATGCCAATCTGAATCCAAAAAAGCTTAAGATGATTTATCAAAAATCAGGAAGAAATCAAAGCTGCCCACTCTCTCTTTATCCCCACAAAATTATATGTGAGTTTCTTGCAAGAACAATAAGACAACAAAAGGAGATCACAGGGATACAAATTTGAAGGGAAGAAGTCAAACTGTCACTCCTTTAAGATGGTGTGATAGTTTATATATGTGTCCCGAAAAATTATACTAGGGAATATCTCCAGGTGATGAACACATTCAGCAAATTAGCAGGATACAAGATTAACTCAAAAAAATACTAGCCATATTATATACAGACAATAAAGTGGCTTAGACTGAAAGCAGAGAAACATCACCTTTACAATATCCAGAAACAAACATAGTGTGAGGTAACGCTTAGCAAACAAGTGATTGACCTATATAGCAAGAAATTTGTGTCCTTTTGAGCACCAGGAATAGATCCTGTTTCTATTGTCTGAGGTCCCCCAGACTGCTCAGTCCTTCTAGCTGAGACCCATATTCAGGGGGTCTGAGTCAGTCCCATGCTGGATTCCTGGGGGTTGAGGGATGGGAGGGGAGGGTGACCAGGGTGCATGTCACAGGGGAAAGAGGGTAAGAAGGAGGGAGTGAGGGATGGAGAGGAAACTGGGATACATGAAAAGTTTTAAATTATATTATTAATCAAAACATGTGTCTTTAAACAAAGAAATTAATATGATACCAGAAAATGGAAATATCTCTCATTCCCTTGGATAGGTAGTATAAACAGGAAAAAATGGCAATCTTGCCAAAAAATCTACAGATTCAATGCAATCCTCATCAAAATCTAGCACAATTGCTCACTGATCTTGAAAGGATAATAACTTTATATTGAAAAATAAAAAAAAAAACCGGATAGATGATGGAAGATGTTATTCTGTATATATGTTTCTCATACTGGTTAATAAAGCCCTGTGGCCAATAGGAAACAAGATAGGCGGGGCTAGGACACCAGGTGTTAGAAGGAGGAAGTAGTAGGGAAGGTCAAGATGTAGCCCGGGAAGAAGCAGGACGCCTGCCGCGGCTCTGGGATAAGACGACAACGTGGAAATAATTAGATAAGTAGAAATGGGTTAATAATTAAGACAGTGCTAGCCCATAAACAGTAATGGTAACTGGCAAATAGGATTGTATCAAATACAGAGTCTCTGAGTGTTATTTGGTGCTGGCACGGCTGTGGGCCCAGACTGGCGGGCTGGCGGAAACATACATGCTACTCTTTGGGGCTCACGTGGCAGAGGGACCATAGCGGCAGAACCAGCCGCAGCTGGCGGGGAAACCTGCCGTAACAGATAGCCAAAACAATCCTGTACTGGTTTCTGCAGGCTTCAGAAGCTGGTATCCTTGCAGTGGCATCTGTTTCACCTGCTAAGCCGAGAGAAAAACTACTTGTACACTGTGATTTCATCCTATATGTAATACCTCTGTGATGGTGAGGGGCTTCTCATGCTGCCACTTGTTCTTCTCATAGCAGACCATGGCATAGTTGGGAATGTGGAAGAACAGCAGCTAGCACCCACTATGACAGCCACACTAAGCTTTCCTAAATTGTTGTATTTCTCAGTGGACAGCATGTCAATTTCTGGAATCTGTCTCACAGTAACCTTGGAGATCTAGTAACTGCTTCACATTCCCAGGCATCTGCTATAAAAACCACCATAGCCAAACACTAACTTCCAGGCACTACCCCTAATCAATAATCATTGCACTTAAATATTAAATATGTCGATAATTGAATGGTCCTGCCTATTTAACATTACAAGTTGGCACCAAACTTAAATGACCATCGATGAAGTAATGGAGATTTAACAAGAGAATACTTAGATTATCAATTAAGTGATATCACATAATTGACACCCAGGGAGTAATGGCCTGACTCCAGTCAGGAAGGAGGACAACTTTGCTAAAAAATAATTAATTAAACAAATAATGTGATTAAGTCGCACACTTAACTCCTACAAGTTGAAGACACCCTTGGGTAATCCTAGAATAGATAATGGTTTCTGTATATAATAAAATAAATAATTACATAAATAAATATTTAGATGATCTTGCATATTAACTCTAACAAGTGGTTGACAAACTTCATGTCTACGGATGACTTAATAGTTATCACCTATTTAAATAACTAAATAATCAAATAATGAGACAATGTAACATCATACACTCCCCCAAGGAGGCAACAAATCTGACTAATGATGAGTAATTTAAATGTGTGTTTAAATAATTTAAACACATAATTCATTACATGGTCCTGCATACTTGATACCCAGAAAGTGGCACAAAACTCCAAAGATCATTGATTATCTAATGACCTGTTTTAACAATTATGTAATCAGTAGATATTATAGTAAGGCAGGATGTGCCTCTTTCTACACTCTCAATAGATTGTGCAATGTCCAGTGATCACTGATTATTTAATGATAGATTTGAATAATAAAATGAATAAATGGTTAAAATGATATTGTGTATCAAGAGTTTTAAAAGATAGCTGATAATTAATGTTGAACAATGGCCTCATTAGAGATTAATTCCTGTCCAATTATTTCACAGTTTGGTCTACCACATGGATAAAATCCTTCCTGAAGAAAGCCAATGATGGAAAACTCACCTTTTGTTGAATAACTGTGAGCCTTTTTATTTTCTTAATCCATAGTTATGCTTCTTATGGAAGAAGATATTTATCAACAAAAGTCTTTGAACTGTTTTTGTACACACTATATTCCCTGATATTAGATAATCTTGAACTGTGTAATATTAATAGCTCCAGGCCAACTTCTACAGATTTGGCCATATATGCTATCATTAAAAGTTGTTTAGGACACTTAGCTTAGAAGACTAAAATATCCAATGATCAGGCAGCTGCTCTCTGCTTCTTTGGCACATTGTATGAGAATAGAGAATTCCACCATCATTGCCAGGCAACAGTTATGATCTAACATTGTGTCACATTCTGGTGTTCATGTTCAGGTTCATAGTGAGGGTTCAGTTTGAGACTCAGGTTCTGTGAGGATTCAGGTTCAAGTTCAGTTTTAGGTTGAGGTTCAGGGTGAGCAGTTTCAGGGTAAGGGTTCAGGTTCAGTTTCAGGGTGAGGGTTCAGTGTCAGGGTTCAGGTTGAGTGTGAGGTTCTTGTTCATGATCTTGGTGAGGGTTCAGGTCCTGGTTCAGGGTCAGGATTAAGGTTCAGGTTCAGTGAGTGTGTTAAGGTTCAGATTCAGGGTGAGGATTAAATTTCAGGTTCATGGTGAGAATTCAGGCTCTGGGTTCAGGTTCAATTTCACGTGAGGGCTCATGTTCAGGTTCAAGTTGAGTGTTCAGGTTCAAGTTCACGTTCAGGATCAGAGTGAGGTTTCTGGTTCTGGTTCAGGGTGAGGGTTCAGGTTTAGAGTTCAGGTTCATGTTTAAGGGTGAGTGTTCATGTTAAGGTTCAGGTAGAGGATCACATTTGGTTCAGGGGCAGGGTTATGTTTCAGGTTCAGGTTTTTAAGTGTTCAGGTGCGAGTTTTATGTTTAGGTTCAGGTTCAGGTTCAGGATATGTATTCAGTTTCCTGTTAAGAGTTCACGTTCAGTTTCAGGGTGAAGGTTCATGTTTAAGATTAAGGAGCAAGTTCAATGTGAGGTTTCTGGTTCTGGGTTCAGGTTCAGAATCATGGTGAGTATTCATGTTTATGGTGAAAGTTCAGGTTCAGCTTCAGGTTCGGGTTCAAATTTATGGTTAAAGTTTAGGGTTCAAGTTCAGATTCATAGTGACAGTTGAGGTAATGGTTCAGGCTCATTTTGAGGGTTAAGGTTCAGATTCAGGTTCAGGATGAGGGATCAATTTGCGTGATTTGTTCAGGGTCAGATTCTGGATCAGGGTTCATGTTCAAGATAAGGTTTCATGTTCAGATCCATAGTAAGGGTTCAGGTTTAGTGTTCAGGTTCAGGTTCAGAGTTCAGATTCAGAATCAGTGGGAGGGTACATATTCACATCGTGTTTTCAAGTACAGATTCAGTGTGAGGGTTCAGGTTCAATGTAGGTGTTCAGGTTCAGGGTGCAGGTTCAGTTTTAGGTTGAGGGTTAATGTTTATGTTTCAGGTTCAGGGTGAGGGTTTATTTTCATGTTTAGAGGGAGGGTTCAGGATCAGAGTAGGGGTTTAGGTTCAGATTCAGGGTGAGGATTCAGTTTCAGGTTCAAGTTCTGATACATATTCCAGGTGTGGATTCAGGTTTAGTTTCAGAGAGGAAATTCAGGTTCAGGTGCAGGGTGAGAATTGATGTTCAGGTTTCAGGTTCAGGTTTAGGGTGAGGATTTAGGTTCTGGTTCAGGGTAATGGTTCAGGTTCAGGTTCAGGTTCAGTGTTCAGGTTCAGGTTCCTGGTGAGGGTGCAGGTTGAAGTTCAGGGTTAGAGTTGAGATTCTGGTTTCAAGTTCAGGTTGAATGTTCAGAGTGAGCATTAAGTTTCAATTTCTGGTTAATGTTTAGGGTTCAAGTTCATATACAGGATTCAAGTTCAGGTTCAGGGTTCAGGTTTACGTTCCGGGTTTAGGTTCAGAATTAGTGTAAAGGTTCAAGCTCAGGTTTAGGTAGGGGGTTAATTTTAGGGTTTAAGCTCAGGTTAAGGGTTAAGGTTCATGTTCAGTTTCAGTTTCAGGGTGAGGGTGAGGGTTCAGGGTGAGTGTTCATGTCCAGGTTCAGGTATCTGGTCCAAGGTTCAGGGTTCTGTTTCAAGGTTCAGATTCAGGTTCTGTGAGAGTGTTCAAATTCATGTTTAGGGTTAGGTTTAAGGTTCAGGTTCAGCTTCAGATTCTGTTTCAGGATTTTGTTTCAGGTTTAGGTTCTGGGTGAATGTTCATGTTCAAGTTAAGGTTCAAGTTCACTCTTCAGGTTCTGATTTAGGGTTCAGATCAGGTACAATTTTGAGGTTAATGGCCAGGTTCAAGGTGAGGGGTCATATTTATGGTAAGAGTTCTAGTTCAAGTTCAGGATGCTGTTTCAAGTTCAGGTTCAGGAAAATATTTGATGTTCAAGTTTCTGGTTCAGGTTAAGTGTGAGGGGTCAGGTTCGGTTTCAGGGTGAGGTTTAAGTTCTACGGTTCATTTTCAGGTTCAGGGTGTTGGTTCAAGTTCAGGTCGATGTGGGGATTCATGTTCATGTTCAGGTTAAGGGTGATGCTTCATGTTCAGGTTCAGGGGGAGGTTTCTTGTTCAGGTTTCTTACTCAGTTTCAAGGTTAGAGTTCAGTGTATTGTCCTGGTTTGGGTTAAGGGTTAAATTTCAGGTTCAGGGTTCAGGTTCAGATTAAGGTTAAGGTTAAGGTTGAGGATGAGTGCTGAGGTTCAGAATGAGAGGTCAGGTTTAGGTTCAGTGTGACAAAACAGGTTAGGGAATAATTTCAGGTTGAAGTTTCCTTTACAGGCTTAGTATGAGGGTTCTGGTTCAGTGTCTTTTGCAGGTTCATGGTGAGCTTTTAGTCCAGGTTAGATGTGATTGTTGATGTTCAGGTTCAGGGTGAAGTTTCCGGGTTAAGAATCAATTTCAGTGTGAGGGTGAGGGTTCAGGTAAAAATTAAGTGTGAGTGTTCAGGTTCCATTTCATGTTCAGGTTCAAGTTCAGGGTGAGGATTTAAGTTCAGCTTCAGCTTCATGGTGAAGGTTAAAGTTCAGTTTTAGAGTGAGGGTTGATGATCAAGTGTCAGGTTCAGGTCCAGGCTGAGTTTTAAAGGTCAGAGTTCAGTTTCAGGTTCAGGGTGAGGGTTTAAAACCAGGTTTAGGGTGAGTGTTCAGGTTCAGGTTCTGTGTGAGGGTTCATCTTCTGTTTCACAGTGAGGGTTCAGGTTCATGGAGAGGGTTCAGATTCAGGTTCAGGTTTCAGGTTCAGGTTCAGGGTGAGTGTTCAGTTTCAGGTTCAAGGTGAGTGTTCAAGTTCAGGTTCAGTGTGAGGGTTGAGGTTTATGTTTCAGGTTCATGTTCAAGATGAATGTTCATGTTCAGGTTTAGGGTGAGAGATCAGTTCATGTTCAGGTTGAGGGTTCTGGTACAGGGTTCCTGTTCAGGGACAGCATGAGGTTTCAGGTCCAGGTTTAAGTTCAGGTTCAGGGTGAGAGTTCAGGTTCAGGGTCATGGCATAGTTTCGGGTTTCTGATTTAAAATAAGGATGAGGATTCATGTTAATGGGTTGGGTTCATGTTTAATCTCAGTGTTCAGTATAAGGTTCAGGTTAGGGTGTGTGTTCAGGTTCAGGTTTCAGGTTCAGCTTCATGCTCAGTGTGAGGATAAGGACCATGTTTAGGGTTTAGGTTCAGGTTCAAATTCAATCAGTGTATACAGAAGCAAGCATAACCTACAGAATACAAAAGAGCAAAGTGAGAAACTCAGGCACTGAAAATAAGCAAGGAGAAATAGATTCATCAACCATAAAAAAATCTTAAAACAAATCCTTAGCACAAAACATTAAGGAAATATGTGACACCATAAAAAAGACAAACCTAAGATTTATATGCATAGCAGGTTGTCACAAAACCCAGCTAAAAGGTGCAGAAAACTATTTCAACAAATTCATGTTAAGATCTTTCCCACTCTGAAGATGGACATGCCTATGAAATTATAGGAAGCATATTGAACATTAAATAGATTGCTCCAAAAATAAAATCCCCTCACAACATAATAATCAAAAAACTTCACATACAAAATAATGAAAATATATTAAGGGCAGCATTGGAAAAAAGCCAGGTAACATACAAAAGCCGGCCTATCAGAATTACACCTGACTTCAGCAAGGAAAGTCTTAAGGCCAGAAGTTCCTGGATAGATGGTCTATAAATACTAAGAGCTTATGAATGACAACCTATGCTACTATACTGAGCAAAACTCACAATATTATAGCTGGAGAAAACAAGTTATTTATTTACAAATCTAAATTCTCACGATACCTATCCACAAATTCAGCCCTATAGAAAGATCTGAAAGGGAAACTCTATCCCAAGGAAGTTATCTATTCTCACAAAGACATACAAAAAGAAAACCCCACTTTACCAGATAACGCCTACCCCATAAAATGAAAAGCAGGGCAATATACTCATAGTGCCTCTGCCAAAAACAAACCTAAAAAATACTAGAAATAACCATCAATGGTCCTTTCTTTTCCTCAAAGTTAATGGTCTTAACTCACATATAAAAAGACGCAGGTCAACGGAATTGATACAAAGACAGAATCCTTTCTACAGCTACATAGAAGAAACACATTAAGTTTCAAAGACAGACATTAACTCAGAATAAAGTATTGGGAAAAATTCTTCCAATCACATGACCGAAGAAGCAAGCAGGTGTATCTATATTAATATCTCACGATTTGGAATACTATCCAAGATCAATTAAAAGTGATTTAGATGCTCATTGCATATTTCACAGGAGTACATCAGTACAAAAATCTCAGTTCTGAATATCTATGCCCCAAATACAAAATCACCCATATTCATAAAAAATATACTAATATTCAAAACACATATAAAACTTCACAATCATAGTGGAAGACTTCAACCAGCCACTTTCACCATTGGCAAGGACCACCACACAGAACATTAACAAAGAAACAAAAGAACTAACCAAGGTTATGTCGCAATTGGTTTAAACAGACATTTATAGAACATTCCATCCAAACATAAAAGAATATACTTCTCAGCTTCACATGGAACCCTCTCTGAAATCAACTACATAACCAGGAAATATAAGAAACCTTAACAGACACAAACAAAAATTGGAATAGTCCCCTGTGTTTCTTTATTGTTTCTACTTCATATTTCAGGTTTTAACTGATTGAATGGTTTTCCTCATCTGTTTGCTTGTTTTTTCTTGGCTTTCCTTACTTTATGTAATTTGTTCATTTCTTGCATTTTTTGCTTCTCTTTTTTTCTATTTCTTTCAGTAGTTTATTTGATGCTTCTTCCATGTCTTTAGTGGATTTTTCATATTATTTTAAAGAAGTTATTTTTCCTCATTCTCTTCTTGTTCCTCTGTTTTGGTTTTATTTTCATTGTTTTTTTTTTTGTGGTCAGGTCTACTTGCTGTACAATCCCTAGATTCTGGTGGTGTCATGCTTGTATTTCCACTGTTGGGTGTTTTCTTGTATTGCTGTATTCCCATCATTTCTTCCAGTTGGTGTATATGGGCTCTCTCTCTCTCTCTCTCTCTCTCTCTCTCTCTCTCTCTCTCTCTCTCTCTCTCTCTGTGTGTGTGTGTGTGTGTGTGTGTGTGTTGTGTATCTGTACTGGTGGGCATATTTCTTCCCAGATTTCAATATCTGTACCACTGGGTGATCCAAGCTCCCTTGGAGGTCTCTTCTCCTTCACAGGGCCTTCTACAGGGTCCGAAGATCAGGTGAAACCTTAGAGTATTCCTTCATGGATAGGCATGTTCAGTGTGCTCAGAAAAGACCCATCCATTTCCAGGTATTTGGAGAAGTTGTTGTACATGCACCCTGAACCAATCCTGGGTACTTTTTTTTAAGACTAGATAAATTTCATGCAGTCTGCATGTCCTTCACCTTACAAAATGCCTCCACTTCTTAATCCTGAGTCCTTTTACTGAAGATGTGTTCTACGAACACATAGATTCTAATGGCTTCTTTGCTATTTTGATGTCGACTGGGTTTCATAAATATTAGTCATTTTATCACCAGTGTCACTATACGTCTTCTTACACATCCTGACATCCTCTCACTCCTAGTGGTGTCCATTAATGAACCTCCTGTTTCCCACAGTCCAAATATTATACTCAGACATGGAACTTACTTTATTATTTGCAGACCACCCATCTACATGTGGCCAGGTCTATGAACACAGGGGACACAGTTCTCTATGAAAAGTTTAAAGTCGGCAGAAGATAGGCTACCTAGACATGCAAATGGAATAAGAAGTCTGTGTTGTGAGTTGTTTCTCCCTTAATAAACATCTATTTGGCCTATTTGTTCATCCTAACCCTTATTAAACCACAATAATTAACTACTAATGTCACTCTATGTCCCCTCAGGAAGAGAAAAACTCACCTCAGGAGTAAAGAGCAAAGTCTCTTCAGCAAGAATAAAGATTTATTGTGCTGAATTCAGAGGGAGAGCTATGTCCATTTATATAATTATGATTTATAATTCATAATTGATACTAAGCAATTCATGTCAATTTCTTATTAAAATAAAAAATGACAGAAGGAGGAAATATGGTTATTGCTAACAGAAGAAGTAAAGTTTTGAAACAAACCTTTTAGAAATAATGTGACTTTGTATCCAAAGACAAATGTAAATATACACAAAATAGTATATCACACATTCAAAACATAATTTACCTAAAATGCTTATCAAAGCAAAGTAATATTTAACTATTAACATACATAAATATGTACACACATATATTTGTGTGTAAATTTATTTTATACACTTACTTATATTTATTTAGTTAATTACATGAAAAAAATGAGCTAAAATACAGAAGAACTAACATATCAGGATGAAATATAGCAAAAGAAGTGTACCAGGGTTATGGTTCTTGGTACTTGCTTAGTTTCTCATCCTTCCAGGTTTCCCTTTTTCTCAATTGAGTGTAAGCTTTCCAGAAACTCCCTGGTGATCTTACACTATGTAGTAATCACCAAGTGATAGAGGAAATTGTGAACTTAGTATATACATCAGAGTCATGTCCTCACTAATGATAAACATGGGAATTTCCTAAGCCATGTTGAGATTTAGAATGTTTGTTTTTCTAGAAAAACATTATTCCATCTTGAAGGATGGCTTCATATGGAATGTAAACTTGAATGCATTTTGAATTCTGATAACGATTTTACATCTAGTGCTTATGACCATGATAAAAACAACTGCCAAAAACTTAAAACTTAGTCAGATACTTCAAGATACATGTTTGCTGGGTAACCCACAATCATAACTAAAATTTGACACAGATATCTCTTCCTATTTCACTGGTTTTAATCACCATTCTTGCCATCATTGAAGTGTCTGTGTCTCCAAATGTACAACACTAGGAATAATGCATTTTGCCCTTTGATGTTTCACGAGTACAGGCAAAAGTAGATGCCTAATCATCACACCATGCTACATGGCCCCCAAAACAACGTGTTAATTTTGGGGACAATGTTTGCTTGAAAAAAGATGTGTTTGGTATGAAATTTTTCCATGACATTCATATTGTCCTCTATTGATGGTTTGTTTTTGAGAATAATAAATGAAAATGAAAGAAAAAAGAAATATTAGAACAAAGATAAAGGAAAGAAAGGTACAAAAAGGAAGGTATATAAGAAATATAATTAGAAATAAAAATGTATAATACATAAAAATTTTAAAGGATAGAATGTTCAGGAATGCAGAAAGATTAAAAGGAGGAAACAAGGGCAGAATGACAAAAGGTAGCACAAACAAATAATCAAAAATTTAATATTAATTTATTTAATTCTTTATAGTTCCATATATGTTTAAATCTCGGAAAAATAATTACTGAAAAAGGACGCCATACATTTAGAGTTAATATATATGCATTGTTAGGATGTCATATTAAAAACCTGGGCTTTTTAATTGCATCATTAATTTATTCAAACAAAAATAATTTTAATTAAAAACAAATAGCCTGTCAATTGGGGAATATATTTCCTCAACTGTCAGCATCCCTGAGATTCTTTTGTATATTTTCCTAGTGGTTTTCTAGTGGTTTCTCATATTAATTTTGGAATGCTCTTTGTAATGTTTGCAAGCTGCTGTTTACACTGTTAAGGGTTTACACAGTCTTATTGGTAACATATTATCAAAATGAGGAAAATAATCAGAGGTGACTGGGTATTGTTGGAGATGGCAAAGCAAAGGGAAATAAAAATAATATTCTCATATCAATATATGGATGTTTTAAAGAAGACATTAAGTCAATATACATGGGCAAGAATTACAGGGATATTTTATATATTTAGAGTGCATCAGATATGGTTGCATAACTGCCAGTGTAGAGGAAAGTAACTCAAACATCAATACCTATATAGTCAAGAAATGGTGTAAAATCTTTAGGTTTTCTGAGGCAAACCAGTGTCATGCATTTTCCCTGAGGATTTCCAAAAGCCAATTTCCATCCTAAACACTGTAACTGTTCTAAATGGAGGATGTATCCTCGATTCTACCATACACAATACTGGGAAAGAGGACAAAGCTCTGGACTAAAATTCCCACTATTCCAATGAAAATCTGTACCCTGAAAAGTCTCACTACTCCCAAATAACTATGTATAAATCCTTCACACCTTTCAGTTTCCTGCTGAATCTTCTCAAAGTTACATTCCTGGTGTTATTCCTACCAAAAAAATCTCTTGTATTGTGAGATTTACCTTGTGTTATTTCTCAATTCCCACTTCCAGGATAGATTTCCATCTGATTTATAACATTTAATTAAACACAACTGAAAGAAGGTACCAAAGGTAAACTCACTCTGTGCTGAACACCCATGAGAAATTAATTCCTTAATTAACAATTTTAATTCTCCATGACGAAGACATCTACCTTCAAAAAGTTATTCCACAGAAAGCACTCAGTGAGGTGAGGTACACATGATTTGAGAAATGATATCACCTGAAAGGCTAATCACAAGAGGTTTGCTCAGAACCTAATTTGGACAACTGTTTCATATGTATGCTGCCTTTCAAGTTTGTATAAGACAATTATTTGTAAAACAAAACAAACATCCAAACAAAACACTACATCTAAGTGGCTATGTTTTTCTTGGGCTCTTGCTTGACCACAGTGAATCCCAACTTGGATTGCAAATAACTTGTTATGATCATAGAGCTGGCCATAATTTAAATTTTGTCCATGTTCTAAACTATGTCGCCCACTTGTGACACCCACTATATATCCTAATTTCCTCAACACTAAGGAAACTAACATATGTGAGTTATAATTATTTTTGTTTCTCTTACACAACAGATACCATTAATGGCTGAGTACATCAAACATACAAGGGAAAACATCACTACATCATTATAATTGAATGTTGAACACTTTGGCATAACTTATGCACTCCAGATGTCATTCATGCAAAATGCAGTCAAGACCCACCCATGTTCCTGTGACTTATCCAGCATCATTTTACTCAAATCAAAACAAAGCACTAATCTCCCCTTGTCATTCTCCTCTGATTTCTCTTCTACAGCCTACAGACTTAAATTGTCCCAAATTTTACTATACACGATTTTCCCAGCCAATAGTGTCATCTGCTATCACAGAAAAATAGAGATATCTGCTGACAAGAGATGTCTCTGCTATGTGATTCATGGATTATAACCTGTGTAACATGAGATTATGATGAGGATCGTGTCTATTCTTGGCCTCCACTATACAAATGTGTTTATTTTTGCAAATATTTGCTTACTTAGGGCTAGTAATTGATGTGATTGTCCTACATTAACTAATCACATGACTCATATTCAAACTTTACATTGTTTTTTCTTCCTCCACATCGAACAATCAAATAATGGAATGTAGCTAGTTAGTTCATGTGATTTCTTACACCAGCCTACTCATACATATTATGTAGCCATTATACTATCTATTGCTTCCCATGTAACTATTTACTCTATTCCAGAGGTATATTGGCTTGATATGGAATATGATGGGTAAATGATTTTACAAATATGTGATTCATCTATGACACACATCTTCAGCTCTCTTAATGGAATGATTTGAAAATTAAAAAAGAAAATCATGAACAAAGAAAATGAAATAAAATTGCAAATCTTAAAGACATATATAAGAAAAAATTAGAGAAAATTTGTGCAGAAGTATGGAAACTGTTTCAGAATGCAGAAAGATATAAAGAAGAATCAAGAAAGTAAAGACAAAGGGCAACAAGAATACATAACAAATTTTTAAAGTATATATATATATATATATATACACATATATATATATCAGTAATTTATGTTACATAAATTTAAACTTCTAAGAATATATATATATATATATATAATGTGTGTGTGTGTGTGTGTATATATTTGTAAGATGAATTAATGATGAAAGAGGCTATGAATATACAAGTAAAGCAAATAAAGGAATGGGCAATATTATGGAGATATTTTGGGTACATATTTTGTTGCAGTACTATTTTATATAACAACATAACAAATAAATCTTCTCATAGTGAAAAGTATTTCTAGGGACTTCGGCATCCCTCAGCTTCTTGTAAGTGTTTTTGTATTGTGCAGGCCTCTTGCTGCCCCAATATAAATACTAGAATATCAATTGTCAAATACTTAAGTTTCTGTTTAAGCTATAAAATTCATGCTTACATTGTGGAATTCAACAACATCATCAACAACAAAAAACTTATAGAAAGCCTACAAACTCATGGACGTTGAACAGTATGTAAGTACTGTATCCCTAGGGCAAGAAAGAAATAAAAAAGAAATTAAAGACTTTCTAGAATTCATTGAAAATGAAAAAACAACTTACTTAAAATTAATGGACACTTTGAACCAGTGCTGAGAGGAAAGTTCATAGCAATAAATGACTACATGAATTAAATGGAAAATATTCACATTAGAGAATTAATAACACACCGAAGTTTCTAGAACAAAAAGAAGCAAACTTTACCCAGAGAAGTAGTCTCCAGGAAATAATCAAATTGAGGCCAGAAATCAATAAAGTAGAAGCAAAGAAAACAATAGTATGAATCAATGAAACAATGAGTTTGTTCTTTGAGAAAATCAACAAGATAGACAAACATTCATCCAAAGTAACAAAAAGGCAGAGAGAGAACATGGAATTTAACTAAATTAGAAATGAAAAGGCAAACATGAGAATAGACACTGATGAAATGAGGAGAATGTTCAGGTCATATGTCAAAATTCAAAAATTTATGCTTAATTGTAATTTTTGTATAGATACCACTTATGAAAATTAAATCAAGGAAAAGCAACATAATAGACCTACAAAACAAAATGAAATAGAAGTAATCATCTAAAGACTCCTACACAAACAAACAAACAATAACAAAAAAACCAGGGACAGATTGTTTTAGTCTTTACAAGAAATTCAAAGAGGAGCTCATACCAGTACTCCTCAAAGTTTTCCACACAAGAGAAGCAGAGAGGTCACTGTAAAACTCTATTTATGAGAGTAAAATCACCTGTTTCCACCACAAAGACACAACAAAGAAAGATAACTACAGACCAATATCTCACAAGTACATTGATGAAAAAATACTCCATAAAATATTGTTAAATCGAACCCAAGAACACATCACAAATCAAGTAGAATTTACACCAGGGATGCAGGGATATAGTTCAACATAGAAAAATTCATCAGTGGAATCCACCATATAAAGTAATTAAGAAAAAAAACCACATGATCATTTCTTAAAACATTGAAAAATGCTTTGAAAAAAATCCAACACTCCTTCCTGATAAAGGTCATGGAGAGATCATGGATAACAGGAACTTACCTAACCATAAAAAAGCAATATACAGCAAACCAACAGCCAATATCAAACTAAATGGAGAGAAACTCAGTGTGATTCCTATAAAACCAAGAACAACACATGGTTTACAACTCTCTCCATTTTTCTTCAATATGGTGCTTTAAGTTCTAGCTAGAGCAATAAGACAATAAAAGGAGAAAAATGGGATATAACTTGGAAGAGAAAAAGTCAAGTTTCACTGTTTACAGAGGATATGACAGTTTCCATGACTTAACTGAGATATTCTACAAGGAAATTCCTACAATTGAGATTAACTTCTAAAAATCAGTAACCCTTCTATATATTGAGGACAAATTGGCTGAGAAATAAATCAGAGCAACATCCATATTTATTATAGTGACAAACAGCATAAAATACAGTGGGGTAACTCTAACAAAACAAGTGGAAAAACCTCTCTAACAAGAACTTGGAGGCTTCAAAGAAGAAATTAAAGAAGATACCAGAAAATAGAATTACCTCCCATGCTCTTGGATAGGTAACATCAACATAGTAGAAATGGCAATCTTGCTAAAAGCAATCTACAATTTCAATGCAATCACCTGCAAAATCCTGAAACAATTTTTCACATATCTTGAAAGACTAATATTGAACATTTTCTATAAAACCAAAAAATGCAGGGCAGGAAAAACAACAGCTTACAACAAAGGAACTTTCAGATGCATCACCATCCCTGAATTCAAGATGTATTATACAAATATTAAACAGAAAACTTCTTGGTACTAACACAAAAATAGACAGGTAGACGAACAGAATCAAATGCTAAAACCACATATTAACCCACTATTCTATGAACACCTTATTTTTGACAAAAAGTTAAAATTATCCATTGAAAAAAGTATATTCCGTAAATATTGCTGGCTCAGGATACTGACCTGTAGAAAATTGCAGATATATCCATATCTATTGTCATGCACAAAATATAAGTTCAAATGGACCAATTATCTCAAGATAACCCAAGCATCACTAAACTTCTTAGAATAGAAAATGAAAGGCACCCTTGCATGAAATGATATAAGAGACTGCTTCCTGCACATAAAACCAGTAGCCCACACAATGACGTCAGCAATTAATATAGGGGACCTCCTGAAAAAGAGTTGCTTCTGCACAAACAAAATGGCAGCTCACAAAATGGGAAAAAATATTCACCAACTCCAAACCTACAAAGGCCTGGCAAAAAAACTCAAGATACTAGTCACCAAAACACCAAATGTTTCAATTAGAAATGTGATAGAGTAGTAAAAAGAGTATTCTACAAAAGTAATCTAAAATGGTTGAAAGACAAGATAGTGCTCAACAACTCCACACATTTATATTGGAAGACATCAACACCTCACTCTCAATGCAAGACAGGAACACAAGTCAGAACCTTAATAAAGAAGCAAAAGAACTAACAGAAGTTATGTCTCAATTGAGTTTCACAGACATCTATAGAACATTCCATTAAAACACACAAGAATATAATCTTCTCTGCTCCACATATATGTTAGAGACAGTGATGCATTTACCAAAGGTGAGGTAGAGACAATGAAGCATTTCCCACAGGTTAGGTAGAACAATGATGTAATTCCAACAGGTGAGGTAGAGACAATGATGCATTTCCCACAAATGAGGTGCAGTCAATGATGCATTTCCCTCAGTTGAGGTAGAGACAATGATGAATTTCCCACAGGTGATGTGGAGACAATGATGCATTTCCCACTAGGTGAGGTAGAGGCAATGATGCATTTCCCACAGGTAAGGTAAACACAATGATGCATTTCTCGAAGGTGAGGTAGAGACAATGATGCATTTCCCAAAGCTAACGTACAGATAATAATATATTTCCCATAGGTGAGGTAGAATCATTGATATATTTCTCATAGTAGAAGTAGAGGCAATGATGAATTTCACACAGTGGAGGTGGAGACCATGATGCATTTCCCACATGAGAGGTAGAGACAGTGATGCATTTCCCCCAGGTGAGGCAGAGGCAATGTTGCATTATACACAGGTGAGGTAAAAAGCAATGATGCATTTCCCACAGATGAAGTAGTGGCAATGATGTACTCCCCGCAGGTAAGGAAAAGAAAATGATGTATTTCCCTAAGGTGAAGAAGAGACAATGATCCATTTCCCATATATTAGGTAGAGAAAATGCTGCATTTCCTAAAGGTGAAGTGAAGACAATGATGGATTTCCAAGAGGTTAGGTAGAGATAATGACGCATGTGAGGTAGAGGCAGGTATGCATTTCTCACAGGTGAGGTAGAAACATTAATAAATTGCCCACAGGTGAAGTAGAGGCAATTATGCATTTCCCATAGATGAGGTAGAGAAAATGATGCATTTCCCACAGGTGAGGTACAACAGTGATAAATTTCCCACAGGTTAGTTAGAGACAATGATGACTTTCCCTCAGGTTAGGTAGAGAAAATGATGCATTTCACAATGGTGAGATAGAGAAAATGATGCATTTCCCACAGGTGAGGTAGAGACAAGGATGCATTACCCACAGGCGAGGTACAGATAATGATATATTTACCACAGGTGAGGTAGAGATAAAGGGGCATTTCTTACAGGTCAGGTGGAGACAAGGATGCATTTCCCACAGGTGAGTTGGAGACAATGTAGAATTTCCCAAAAGTGAGGTAGAGACAATGGTGCATTTCCCACAGGAAGGATAGAGAAAATGATGCATTTCCCACAGGAGAGGTAAAATTGTGATGCAATTCCAACTGGTGAAGAACACACTATGATGAATTTCGTAGAGGTTAGGTAGAGTGAATGATGCATTTCTCACAGATTGAGGAAGAGAAAATGATGCATTAACCCCACAGGTGACACAGAGAGACAATTAAGAAATTCCCACAAGTGAGTTAGAGGCAATGATGAATTTCCAACAGGTGAGGCAGAGGCAATGATGAATTTCCCACAGGTGAGGTAGAGGCAATGTTGTATTTCCCACAATTAAGACAGAAATATTGATGCATTTCCCACAGTTTAAATAGAGGCAATGGTGCATCCCACTTGTGAAGTAGAAACATTAATGCATTTCCCACAGGTGAAGTCGAGGCAATAATTTATTTTCCACAGGTAAGGTTCAGATAATTATATATTTCCCACGTGTGAAGTGGAGTGTTACAGTTAACGCATGTTTGATAGAGAAAATGCTGCAATTCCCTCAGGCAAGGAAGAGACCATGATGCATTTCACCCAGGTGAAGTGCAGACAATAATGAATTTCTCATAGGCTAGGTAGAGACAAGGATAAGTTTCCCACAGGTGAGGTAGAGAAAATGATGCATTTTCCAAACTGGAGGTAGAAAAAATGATGCATTTCCCAGAGGTGATGTAGTGAAAATGATGGATTTCACACTGGTGAGGTAGAGAAAATGATGATTTTTCTACAGGAAATATAGAAGCAAGGATGAATTTCCTACAGGTGAGGTGTAAATATTGACGCATTTCTCACAGGTGAGTTAGACACAATGATGTATTAACCACAGGTGAGAGAGAGACATTGAAGCATTTACCACAAGAGAGGTGGAGACAATGATGCATTTCGAACAGGTGAGGTGTTGACAATGAAGGATCACCCACAGGTCATATAGAATAGTCATGCAATTCCAAAAGGTGCAGTAGAGGCAATGATGAATTTCCCAAAGGTGAGGTAGACACAGTGATGCATTTCTCACAGGAGAGGTAGATTCAAGGTGGCATTTCTCACAGGTGAGATTGATACAATGATGCATTCCCCACAGGTGAGGTAGAGACAATGATGAATTTCACACAGGTGAAGTGGAAAAAAATAAAGCATTTCCCAAAGGTGAGGTAGAGACAATGATGCATTTCCCATAGGTGAGGTAGAACCAATGATGGACTTCCCACATACGAAGGAGAGTCAATGATGCATTTTCCACAGGTGATGTACAGATAGTGATATATTTTCCATAGGTGAGGACAGACAATGATGCATTTTCCACAGGTGAAGTGCATAAAATGATGAATTTCCTATATGTTAACTGGAGATAATGATGTATTTTTAACAGGTGTAGTAGAACAATGATTTATTTTCCTCAGGTGAGGTAGTGACAATGATGCATTTCCCACAGCTTAGATAGAGACAATGATGAACATCCCTAAGGTGAGGTAGAGAAATGATGAATTTCCCACAAGTTAGGTAGAGATTATGATGCATTTCCAACAAGTGAGGTAGAAACAATGATGCATTTCTCACAGGTGAGGTGGAGACAATGATGCATTTTCCACATGTGAAGAGGAGACAATGATTGATTTCCCACAGTAGAGGTAGAAGAGTGGTGTGTTTCTACGGGTGAAGTGAGGACTATGATGGATTTTGTAAAAGTTAGGTAGAGAGAATGATGCATTTCCCACAGGTGAGGTAGAAGAGTGATGCAATTCCAACAAGAGAGGCAAAGGAAATGATGCATTTCCCACAGATGAGGTAGAAACATTAATGCATTTCCCACAGTTGAAGTATAGGCAATGATGTATTTCCTACAGTTGAGGTAAATTAATGATATATTTCTCACAGGTGAGGTGTAGAATACGTTGCATTCACCTTTTGTTTGTCGGAGAAAATGGTGCATTTCCCACATGTGAGGAAGAGAACATGATGCATTTCACACAGGTTAAGTGCAGACAATGATGAATTTCCCATAGGTTAGGTAGAGACAACGATTTATTTACCACAGGTGATGTAGAGATAGAGACATTTCCCAAACATGAGGTTGATAAAATGATGCATCTCCCACATGTTATGTAGTAACAATGATTCATTTCCCACAGGAGAGGTAGAGACAAAGACATATTTCACACAGGTAAGGTGCACAGAACGATTAATTTTTCACTCACGTGAGATAATGGAAGTGATGCATTTCCCACAGGGGATGTGGAGACAATGATACATTTCCCACAGGTGAGGTCGAGACAATGCTGAACATCACACAGAAGAAGTAGAACAGTGATGAATTTCCATCAGGTGAAGTACAGAATATGATGAATTTCATAGAGGTTAAGTAGAGTGAATGATGCATTTCCCACAGGTGAGGTAGAAACAGTGCTGCATTTCACACAGGTGAGGTAGAAACAATGATGCATTTCCCACAGATGAAGTAGAGACAATGATACATTTCCCACAGGTAGGGTAGAAATGTTGATGAATTTCACATAGGTGAATAGAGGCAATGATGCATTTCCCACAGGTAAGGTAGAGACAATGATGCATTTCCCAATGATGAGGAAGTGAACATATTGCATTTCCAACTTGTGAGGATGAGACAATTATCCTTTTCTCACAGGTGAGTTTTGGATAATGATATATTTACCACAGGTGATGTAGAGATAATGACGCATTTCCCACAGGTGAGGTGGATACAATAATGCTTTTCCCACATGTGAGGTCAAGACAATGAAGCATTTCCCAAAGGTGAGGTAGAGACAATGATGCATTTCTCATAGATGAGATAGAGACAAAGTTGCATTTCCCAGTTGAGGTAGAAACAATGATGCATTCCAACATGTGAAAGAGAGGCAATAATACATTTACCACAAGTGAGGTAATGATAATGAAATATTTCACACAGGCGAGGTAGAGAAAATGATTCACTTCCTTCATATTAGGTAGAGAAAATGCTGAATTTCCCAGAGGTGAGGCAAAGACAATAATGCATTTTCTACAGGTGAAGTGCAGAAAAATGATGAATTTCCTATAGGTTAGTTCGAGACAATGATGCATTTCCCACAGATGAGATAGAAATATTGATGAATTTCCCACAGGTGAAGAAGAGGCAATGATGCTTTTCCCATAGGTGAGGTAAAGAATATGATTCATTTCCCACAGATGAGGTAGAACAGTAAAGAATTTCCCACAGGTTAGGTGGAGAAAAAGATGCATTTTTTAAGGCTGAGGTAGAGAAAATGATTCATTTCCCACTTGTGAGGTAGAGACAATGATGCAATTTCCACAGGAGATGTAGAGGCAAGGAGACATTTCCCCCAGGTGAGTTAGAAATATGGATGCATTTCTCAAAGGCGATGTAGAGACAATGATGCATTTCCCACAGGTGAGGTGGAGATAAC
Source organism: Cricetiscus sungorus (assembly GCA_030556225.1). NCBI lineage: Eukaryota > Metazoa > Chordata > Mammalia > Rodentia > Cricetidae > Cricetiscus > Cricetiscus sungorus. The sequence goes on along the minus strand of JANBXA010000414.1, from coordinate 59,229 downwards.
GATGCATTTCCCATAGGTGAGGTAGAACAGTGATGAATTTCACACGGGTTAGTTAGAGAATATGATGAATTTCCCAAAAGTTAGGTAGAGAAAACGATACTTTTCCCACAGGTGAGGTAGAGACTATGATGCATTATCAAAAGTAGATGTAGAAGCAAGGTAGAATTTCCCACAGGTGAATTAAAAACATGCATGCATTTCTCACAGTAAGGCAGAGACAAGATGCATTTCACACAGATAAGGTACAGATAATGATATATCTACCACTGGTGGTGTAGAGATAATGAGGTATTTCTCACAGGTGAAGAGGAGACAATGATGTATTTCTCACAGGTGAGGTGGAGACATTGAATAATTTCCTAAAGGAGAGGTAGAGACAATGATGAATTTTCCACATTTAGGTAGAACAGTAATGCAATTCCAACAGGAGAGGAAGAGGCAATGATGATTTTCAAACATTGGTGTTGGAGAAAATTAATCATTTCCCACAGGTGAAGTGAAGTATAGGCAATAATGCGTTTTCCACAGGTGAGGTGGAAACATTATTGCATTTTCCAAAAATGAAGTAGAGGCAATGATTCACTTCCCACAGGTGAGGTACAGATAATGATAATTTTCAACAGGTGTGGTGGAGAAAATGTTGCATTTATCATATGGTTGGTAGAGTAAATCCTGTATATCCCACAGGTGAGGTAGGGACCATGATGCATTTCACCCAGTTGAAGTGTAGAAAATAATAAATTTCCCGTTGGTTAGGTAGAGACAATATTATATTTCCCACAGTTGAGGTAGAGACAATGATACATTTCCCAAACTTTACGTAGAGAAAATGATGCATTTCACATAGTTGATGTAGTGACAATGATGTATTTCAAACAGGTGTAGTAAAGACAATGATGCTATTCCGCAGGTAATGTAGAAACAGGGATGACTTTCCCACAGGTGAGGTGGAAACATTGATGCATTTCTCACAGATGAGATAGAAACATTCATGCATTTCCCACAGGTGAAGTAGAAACAATGATTTATTTCCCACAGGTGAGGTACAGATAATGATATATTTCCCCCAGGTGAGGTGTAGAAAATGTTTAATTTACCTTACATTTGGTAGAGAAAATGCAGCATTTCCCACAGATGATGAAGACACCATGATGCATTAAGCCAGGAGAAGTGCAGACAATGATGAATATCCCATAGGTTAGGTAGAGACAATGATATATTTCCCACAGGTGAGGTAGAGACAATGATACATTTCCCAAACTTGAGGTACATAAAATGATGCATTTCCCGCAGGTGATACAGTTGCAATGATTCATTTCCCACAGGTTAGGTAGAGACAATGATGCATTATCCACAGGAAATGTGGAAACAAGATGAATTTCCCACAGGTGAGGTGGAAACATTAAGGCAATGCTCACAGGTGAGGTACAGACAATGATGCATTTCCCAAGGTGAGCTGGAGACAATGAAGCATTCCCACAAGTGAGGTGGAGACAATGATGCATTTCCAACAGGTGAAGTAGAAACAATGATTCATTTCCCACTGGTGAGGTACAGATAATGATATATTTCCCACAGGTGAGGGGGAGTAAATGTTGCATTTACTGTATGTTTGGTAGAGAAAGTCCTGCATTTCCCAAAGGTGAAGAAGACACCATGATGCATTTCACCCAGGTAAAGTGAAGACAATGATGAATATCCCATAGGTTAGGTAGAGAGAATGATATATTTCCCACAGGAGAGGTAGCGACAATGCTGCATTTTACACAGTTTAGGAAAAAACAATGATGCATTTCCCACAGATGAAGTAGAGGAAATGATGTATTTCCCAGTTATATGGAACAGATCATGATGTATTTCCCAAAGGTGAAAAAGAGACAATGATACATTTCCCATATATTCAGTAGAGAAAATGCTGCATTTCCACAGGTGAGGATGAGACAATGATGAATTTCCACAGGTGAAGTAAAGAGAATGATGAATTTTCAAGAGGTTAGGTACAGATAATGATGCATTTCCCACAGGTGAGGTAGAGATAATGGTGCATTTCCCACAGATAAGGTAGAAACATTGACACAGGTGAAGTAGAGACAATGATACATTTCCCACAGGTAAGGTAGAAACATTAATGTATTTCCCACAGGTGAATTAGAAGCAATGATGCATTACCCATAGGTGAGGTAGAGACAACTATTCATTTTCTACAGGTGATGTAGAACAGTGATGAATTTCCCACAGGTCAGTTAGAGAAAATGATGAATTTCCTATAGGTGAAGTAAAGGAAATGATGCATTTCCTACAGGTGAGATGGAGATAATGATGCATTTCCTAAAGATGAGGTAGAGACAATGATGAATTTCCCATAGGATGAGGAAGAGACAATGATGCATTTCCAGCAGGAGATGTTGAAGCAATGATGCATTTTCCACAGGTGATGTGGAGACAATGATGAATTTCACACAAGTGAGGTAGAGACAATGAAACATTTCACAAAGGAGAGATACAGACAATGATTACTTTCCCACAAGTGAGGTTGAACTGTGATGCAATTCCAACAGAAGAGGCAGAGGCAATGATGCATTTCATACAGGGGAGGTGGAGACAATGATGCATTTACCACAGGTGAGGTAGATACATGATTCATTTCCCACAGGCAAGATACAGATAATGATATATTTACCGAAGGTGTTGTAGAGGCAATGATGCATTTCCCACAGGTTAGGTGGAGTCAATGATGAATTTCCCACAAGTGAGGTGTAGACAATGAACCATTTCCCAAAGGTGAGGTACAGACAATGATGTATTTCCCACAAGAGAGATAGAGGCAATGATTATTTTCCCACAGGTGAGGTAGAAACAATGATGCATTTCCCACAGTTAAGGTAGAACAGTGATGCAATTCAAACAGGTGAGGCATAGGCAATGAGGCATTTCAAACTTGTAAGTTATAGACAATGATGCATTTCCCACAGGTGAGGTACAGACAATGATGCATTTCCTACAGATGTGGTTGAAACTTTCATGCATTTCCCACAGGTGAAATGGAGGCAATGATTCATTTCCCACAGGTGAGGTACAGATAATGATATATTACCCAAAGATGAGGTGGACAAAGTGTTGCATTTACCGCATGTTTGGAAGAGAAAATATTGCATTTCCCACTGGTGAGGAAGATATCATGATGCATTCTCCCAGCTGAAACGCCGACAATGATGAATTTCCCATAGGTTAGGTAGAGACAATGATATATTTCCCACAGGCGAGGTAGGGACAATGATGCATTTCCCAAACTTTAGGTAGAGAAAATGATGCATTTCCCAGAGGTGATTTAGTGACAATCATTCATTTCACAAAGGTGTGGTACAGACAATGATGCATTTTCCACAGGAAATATAGAAGCAAAGATGATTTTCCCATAGGTGAAGTGGAAACATTGACACGTCTCACAGGTGAGGTTGAGACAATGATGCATTTCCCATAGGAGAGGAAGAAGAGTGATGCAATTCCAACAGGTGAGGCAAAGGCAATTATGCATTTCAAACAGGGGAGGTGGAGACAATGATTCATTTCCCACAGGTAAAGTGGAAACAATGATGCATTTCCCACAGATGAGGTAGAAACATTCATGCACTTCCCACAGGTGAAATAAAGGCAATGCTTCATTTCCCACAGGTGAGGTACAGATAATGATATATTTCCCAGAGGCGAGGTGGAGTAAATATTGCATTTACCGTATGTTTGCTATTGAAAATGCTGCATTTCCCACAGGTGAGTAAGACACTATAATGCATTTCACCCAGGTGAAGGCAGACAATGTTGAATATCCCATAGGTTAGGTAGAGAGAATGATATATTTTCCACAGGTGAGGTAGAGACAATGATGAATATCCCATAGGTTAGGTAGAGACAATGATATATTTCCCACAGCTGAGGTAGAGACAATGATGCATTTTCCACAGGAATGTAGAAGCAAAACATACTTCCCACAAGTGAGGTGGAAACATTGAGGCAATGCTCACAGCAGAGGTACAAACAATGTTCCTTTTCCCACAGGTGTGCTGAAGACAATGAAGCATTCCCAGAGGTGAGGTGGAGACCATGATACATTTCCCAAAAGTGAGGTAGGCACAAAAATGCATTTTACACAGGTAAGGTGCAGAGAACAATAAATTTCCTGAGGTGAGATAATGAAAGTGATGAAATTCCAACAAGTGAGGCAGAGGCAATGATGCATTTCAAAAAGAATAGGTGGAGACAATGATGCATTTCCGATAGGAGCAGTAGAACAGTGATGCATTTCCAACAGTAGAAGTGCAGACTATGATGAATTTCATAGAGTTTAGGTAGAGAGAATGGTGCATTTCTCACAGATGAAGTAGACAATGATGAATTTCCCACCGGTGAGATAGAACAGTGACGCAATTCCAGCTGAGGTAGAGACATGATGCATTTCACACAGGCAAGGTACAAATAATCATATATTTACCACAGGTGATGTAGAGATAATGATGCATTTCCCATTTCCCATGGGTTAAGTGGAGACAATGTTGAATTTACCACAAGTGAGTTGGAGACAATGAAGCATTTCCCAAAGGTGAGGTACAGACAATGATGTATTTCCCACATGAGAGATAGAGGCAATGATTATTTTCCCACAGGTGAGGTTGAAACAATGATGCATTTTCCACAGGTAAGGTAGAACAGTGATACAATTCAAACAGGTGAGGCAGAGGCAATGATGCATTTCAAACAGAGAAGGTGGAGATAATGATGCATTTCCCACAGGTGACGTGGAGACAATGATGCATTTACCACAAATGAGGTGGAGATAATGATGCATTTACCCTAAGTGAGGTAGAAATAATGATACATTTACCACAGGTGAGGTGGAGCCAATGATGCATTTCCCACAGGTGAAGTAGAAACAATGATTCATTTCCCACAAGTGAGGTGGAGAAAATAATGCATTCCCAATGGTGAGGTAGAAACATTGATTCATTTCCAAAACTGAAGTAGAGGCAATGATACATTTCACAAAGGTGAGTTAGAGACAATGATGCATTTCCAACAGGACAGGTAGAGGCAAGGATGCATTTCACACAGGTGAGGTAGATACATTGATGCATTTTCCACAGGTGCGGTGGAGACCATGATACATTTCCCATAATTGCAGTAGGGACCATGATGTACTTCCAACAGAGAAGGTGCAGACAACGATGCATTTCCCACAGGTAATATGGAGACAATTATGCATTTTCCAAAGGTGATGTAGACAAAATGTGATGGGAGATGTTATTCTGTAAATATGTTTCTCATACTGGTTAATTAATAAAGCCCTGTTGGCCAATAGAAAAGTAGATAGTAGGGGCTAGGAGACTAGGAGGAAGAAAGAGGAAGTAGTTAGGGGAGTCAAGATGTAGCTCGGGGAGGAAGGAAGACGCCAGCCGCCGCTCCCCATAAGATGAGCCACGTGGAAATAATTAGATAAGTAGAAATGGGTTAATAATTAAGACAGAGCTAACCCATAAACAATAATGGTAATTGGCCAACAGGATTGTATCAAATACAGAGTCTCTGCATGGTATTAGGGTTTACCTGGCGGCGGGACCATGGCAGCAGGACCAGGAGGCCAGTGGGTAGGAATATCCTGCCATAACAAAAATGATCATTTCCCACAGGCGATCTTAATACTATGATGCATTTCCCTAGGTGAGGTAGAACAGTGATGGATTTCCCTCAGGTGAGGTAGAGACAACGAGGAATTTTCCATATTTGAGGTTACAAAATAATGAATATCTCATAGGTGAGTTAGAGGCAATGACGCATTTCGCACAGCTGTGGTGGAGACAATGATGCATTTCACACTGTTGAGATAGAAACAGTGATGAATTTCTCATAGGTGAGGTAGAGAAAATGACTCACTTCTGACAGGTGAGGTAGAAACAATGATGCATTTCCCACGAGTGAAGTAGAGGCAATGATGCATTTCCCACATGTGAAGAACAGATAATGATATATTTCCCACAGGTCATGTATAACAGTGATGCAATTCTAACAGTTGTGATAGAGGAAATGATTCATTTCTTGTTAGGGCAGGTTTTCCCCACCAGCTGCAGCTGTTCCTGCCGCTACGGACCTGCCTCCACGTGAGCCCCCAACTAACACTCAGAGACTCTGTATTTGATACAATCCTGTTGGCCAGTTACCATCATTGTTAATTGGCTAGCTCTGTCTTAATTGTTAACCCATTTCTACTTATATAATTATTTCCACATGGCTCATCTTATCCGGGAGCCACGGCTGGCGTCTTCTTTCCTCCCTGGTCTACATCTTGACTCCTCCTTTTTATTTTGTCTTTCCTATTTGTCTCCTAGCCTTGCCTATCTAGTTTCCTATTGGCCACTGGGGCTTTATTAATTAACCAGTATGAGAAACATATTTACAGAATAACATCTCCCATCAATTTCCTACAGGTAAGGTAGAACTGTGATGCATTTCCCTCAGGTGAGGTAGTCGCAAAGATGCATTTCTCACAGATGAGGTAGAGGTAATGATGTATTTCCAACAAGTGAGGTAGAGTCAATGATGCATTTCCCACAGGTAAGGTGGACACTATTATGCATTTCCCACAGGTGAGTTAGAGTCAATGATGCATTTCCCAAAGTTGAGGTGGAGACAATGATGCTTTTCCCACAGGTGAAGTGCAGACAATGATGAATTTCCCAGTGGTGAGTTGGCAACAATGATTCAAGACCCCCAATTTAAGTGAACAAAATCATGCTTTTCACAATGGTGAGGTAGAGACAATGATGCATTTTCCACAGGTAATGTGACAATAATCTATTACCGACAGCTGAGGTAGAGACCGTGATGCATTTCCCACATATGGGTTAGAGAAAGTGATACATTTCACACAGGTGAGGTAGAGATAATGAAGCCTTTCCAACAGGTGAGGTGGAGAAAATGATGCATTTCCTTCAGGTGAGGTAGAGACAATGATGCATTTCCCACAGGTGAGGTAAAGACAATGATGGTTATTCCACAGGTGAGGTAGAGACAATGATGCATTTGCAACAGGTGTGGCAGAGACAATGATGCTTTTCCAACAGGTTAGTTTAGACACTGATGCCTTTCTCACAGGTGAGGTAGAGGCAATGATGCATTTCTCAGAGGTGAGGTAGAGACAATGACCCATTTCCCAAAGTTGAGGTAGAGACAATGATGCATTTCCCACAGTTGAGGTGTAGACAATGTCGCATTTTTCAGTTGTCAGGTTGAGAAAATGATGCATTTCAAACAGGTGTGGTAGAGATAATAATGCATTTCCCACAGAAGAGGTAGAGACTATGATGCATCTTCCACAGGTGAGGTAGAGTCAATGTTGCATTTCCCACAGGTGTGGGAGATACAAAGAAGGATTTCCATAGGTGATGTGGATAATGATGCATTTCCCATAGACTAGGTAGAGTCAATGATGCATTATCCACAGGTGATGTTGAGACAGTGATGCATTTCCTATACGTGAGGTAGAGGCAGTGCTCCATATCCCACAGGTGAGGTGGAGACAATGATGCATTTAACACAGCTGAGTTAGAGACAATGATGCATTTCCCACAGGTGAGTTAGAGACAGTGATACATTTCACACAGTTAAAGTAGAGACAATGGCGGATTTCCCTCAGGTGTGGTAAAGACAAGGATGTATTTCTCACTGGTGAGGTAGAGACAATGATACATTTCCCACAGGTTAATTTTGACAGGGATGCATTTCCCACAAGTGAGATAGAGGCCATGATGCATTTCCCACAGGTGAGGTAGAGCCACAGCCTGATTTTCATGGCTCCCAATTAGTTATGAAGGCCTGAATGAAGGAGGTACAAACTGAAGAGTGGGTTGTCCCTGTACAGTCGGGGTACAGGGCTAAAAGCTCAAAATTATATAGGATCCCGGTACCAGCAATTTCAAATGAAATAAGACAGTAAAACCTTCTGGCCTTGATATTTCAAGAAATTAATTAAACTTCTAACAGGAAAAAGTACATAGTTTCTCCGAGTTGACATCTTAGCAGCACCCAATGTATGATTGAATGCATTTCACTTGGACCTTATCATGGCAAAATTGATGAGTCTTCATTCAGTGAAGAATATTGAAAGGACTTCTGAAATAAATGACAAATGCAATGTTATTACCTAAATTTGTCCATTCTGTGAGAACTATGCTAGTATCTCAGAGTTATTTTTATTTGAATTTCCTGAGGGCTATGGGTGATGATCAGTTTTTAAGTGTCTTTCACCCATTTTGTTTTCCTCTACTGGGAATTCTTTATTCACTACTGTGCCCCTATTTTTTAATAGGGTTATTTGATATATGGTGACTAGATTCTTGTGTTCTTTGTATATTTTGATGATGAGCCCCATGTCACATGTGAGGTTGGTGATATTCTTTTCCCAGTATGTGGGCTCCCTTTTGGTGTTGTTGACTATGTCCTTTGCCTTATAGAAGCTTCTAAGTTACATGAAGCTTATTTTATTAATTGTTGATATCAGTCAATATCTGCCAGTCGTGTTATGTTCAGCAAAAAGGCTCCTTTACCAGTTTCTTCACGGGTACCTGCTATTTTGTCTTCTAAAAGTTTTGGTATGACTGTATTTATGTTGAGGTATTTGATCCATTTGGACTTATGTTGTGTGCATGACATTGGACATGGGTTTTTCTGCAGTCTTCTACACACCATCATCCAGTTGTGCTTGAAGAAAAACAATTTCTCTTTCCAATCCTCAACATCAAACTGAATCCAGAGAAGCTTCAGATGATTCATCAAAAAATCAGGAAGAAGACAACACTGCCTGTTACGGCAGGTTCCTTCCCACCGGCCTCCTGGTCCTGCCGCCATTGTCCCGCAGCCATGTGTGCCCAAAAAACACTCAGAGACTCTGTATTTGATACAATCCTGTTGGCCATTACCATTGTTTATGCTAGCTCTGTATTATTAACCCATTTCTACTTATCTAAGTATTTCCACATGGTCGTTTTGGGGAGCCGCCACGTCTGCTTCTCCCTGAGCTACATCTCGACTCTGCCTTCTTTCTCTCCTCCTAGTCTCCTAGCCCCACTATCTAGTTTTCTATTGCCAACAGGGCTTTATTAATTAGTATGAGAAACATATATAACACCCTGCACTCTCTTGATAAATAGAAAATATTATATGGGAGTTTCTTGCAAGGACAATAAGACAAAAAAAGACATCAAGGGTATACAAGTTTCAAGGGAATAAATGAAAGTGTCATTATTTTTCAATGGTATGATTGATTACATATGTGCTTCACAAAAGTCTACTAGGGAAACTCTCCAGCTGATAAAAAACACTCAGCAAATTAGAAGGATACAAGATTAACTCAGAAAAATTAGTAGCCCTATTATATGCAGACAATAAAGGGGCATAGACAGAAATCAGGGTAAAATCACATTTACAATAGCCAGAAACATCATAACATAGCTTGAATTAATGCTTCCAAACAAGTCATAGATCTATATAGCAAGCACTTTTCGTCTTTAAAGCAAAAAAATTAAAGAAGATACCAGAAAATGAAAAGATCTCCCATGCTCTTGGATAGGTAGGATAAACAGTAAAAAATGATAATCTTGCCAAAAGCAACCTACAGATGCAATGCAATCCCACTTAAATCTCAGCACAATTCTTCACTGACCTTGAAAGGATAATACTCAACAAAACAAAAGACCCAGGATAGCAAATAAAAAACCCTGTACAACATTGAAAATTCTGGAGTCATCACCACCTTTGACTTTCAGCTGTACAACAGAGCTATAGTCCTAAAAACAGCCTGGTATGGGCACAAAAATAAACAGGTAGACAAAACTAATTGAATCAAAAACCATGATATTACCCTACAAACCTAAGAACTCCTGGTTATTGACAAAAGTGCTAAAAGTATATAATTGTAGGAAGAAAGCATCTTCATCAAATGGTGTTGTCACAGCTGATGATGGTATGTAGTAGACAGCAAATAGACACGTCTATCACCATGCACACAACCCAAGTTCAAATGAATCAAAGACCTCAACATGCATCCAGCCACACTGAGTCTCCTAGAAAAAAGTGTGAGGTACCCTTGAATAAATTACTACAGGAGACTGCTTCCAGAACATACTACCAGTAGCACAGGCACTGAGATCAACAATAAAGAAATGAGCACTCCTCAAACTGAGAAGCTTCTCTAAGGCAAAGGACACAGTTGACAAGACCAAACGGAGGCCTACAACATGGGAAAAGATCGTCACCAATCCTACATCTGACAGAGGGCTGATCTTTAAAATATGCAAAAACTCAAGAAACTAGCCCCCAAAACAACAAATAACTCTATTAAAAATGGGAAACAGAACTGAAAAGAGAATTCTCAGGAGAAGAAAAAAAATGCTTTAATATATTTAAATTGTTCACCATTCTTAGCTATCAGGGAAATGCAAATCAAAACAACTTTGTGATACCATCTTACTCCAGCTAGAATGGCTAAAATTAGAAATACCAATGACAGCTTATGCTGGAGAGCATGTGGATAAAGGGGAACACTCCTCCACTGCTGGTGGGAGTGCAAACTTGTACAGTTTTTTTTTTTAATATCAGTATGGTAATTCCTCAGTAAATTGTGAATCTGTGCACCACAGGACTTCTTAGGCACATACCAAAATTATCTACATCCATGGAATAATGGCATGGCTTAACTATGTTTGCAGTGGCATTTTTTGAAATACCAAGAACCTGGAAGAAACTTAGATGTCCCTCAACTGAAGATTGGACAAAGAATACGTGGCACATTTACATAATGAAATACTACTGTGTGGGGGAGAGTGGGGAATCTTGGAATTTGCAGAAAAATTGATGGAACTTGAAGAAACCCTCCTGAGTGGGGTAACACAGTCACAAAATGAGGAACATTGAATGTACTCACTCATATATGGATTTTAGACATAGAGCAAAGGGTCACTAGTCTATAATTCACACCACCAGAGAAACTAGGATACAAAGAAATGTCTAAATGATTCATTCAAGTTCCCTCACAGAAGACAAAGCACACTTGCTCTCCTCAGCATATTGAGAGTGGCAGGTCAGTGAGTGGAGAGACAGGTAGGAGAAATACAAGAGGAGGAAAGGAAAGCACATTGGACTAGGAAGTTGAGTCGGGAAAAGTAGATGAGAGAAAAAGACAGAGAGAGAGAGAGAGAGAGAGAGAGAGAGAGACAGAGACAGAGACAGAGACAGAGACAGAGAGAGACACAGAGAGAGAGACACACAGAGAGAGAGAAACCATAAAAGAGGGAGTCATTATAGGTTAGAAGAGAAAACTGACTGTAGAGAAATGTCCAGAGACCTACAAGCCCGATCCCAACTAACAATTTGAGCAACAGTGAAAAAGCTACCATAAATGCACTTCTGTGATCCGTGATAATGAGTTTGATGACTAACTTATCCACACTTACAGAGCCCTCATCTAGTAGCTGATGGAAGCAGAAGCAGACACCCACAGATAAACACTGAGAACAAACTGGAACACAGATACAGAGAGGGGGGACCTGACCAGGGTACAGAAACCCACATAGACAGGTGAGCTGAACAAGAAGAAGCTAATGTGCCCCCAGACTGATATCTGTCTACCCAGCATAAGATCAACTCAGATCCTGTAAATATGCATCTCAGTCAAAAGGACTGGGCAGTCTAAGGGTCCTCTGACAGTGGAAGTAGTATGTACTTATAGTGCACAAAAGGATTTTGGGAGTACATTCCCAATGGAGGGATACTTCCTTAACGTAGAGGCAGGAGGGATGTCCTAGTTCCTACTCCAAATGACTTTACTCCAAGAGACATTATCCTACATGTGGTGCAGTGAGTGGGAATGGGAGGGGAGGGTGATTGGGTTGCATACAGGGTGGGAGAGAGGGAGGGATGGAGAGAGGGAATGAGATGGAAATATGATTCATATGTAAAATAGCTAAAAAAGACTGCGTTCAGGTAATTGAGAGATATACAAGTCAAAATTATTTTTCATTCTCAGAGCATTTCTCTGATAAAAGACAATGTTTAGTAAATCTTTGAACAATGTGAATGATAGAGGTGAATAAATCTATTTGAGTTAAAAATAAAATTGACTTTAAAATAAAAAAATACCAATTAATCAAAAAATTTGATGATATTGAATATTTAACTCCCCAAGATGACCCTTTATGGAATAGAGGATCATTTATTTAAATTATTATACAAACTTTTAAATTATCTTGCATACTAATCTCTATCATCAATTAAAATAATTTATTTATAAATCAGTTGATCTGGCATACTTGATCCCACAAGGTGGCTCCAAACTTCAGGTATTGTTGAAGACATGATCATTGTTTTATTAGACTATAAAATCAAACTACCAGTTGGTATCACATCTTCCACTTCCCCAATGTGGCTCCAAACCATTCTTATGACCAATGTTGTCATCATTGATTTAAATAAGTTAATTACATAATTAAATTTTAGATGGTCTTTCATACTTGACTACCACAATGTGGTGCAAAGATCCACTGATCATCATTTATTTAATGTCCTATTTTCATAAATATATAACTACATAGTCAGTGGATAAGATGTTCTGCCATACTAGATACCCACAAGCTGTCTGTTACTTGGCTCCCACAAAAATGTGCCAAACTAAACAAATGATGGCTTAATCACAGATTTGAGCAGTAAGATGTGTAAGGGATTAAAGGTCATTGTGTATCCAGGATTTAAGAGAATATCAGACTGTTGATGTGAGGAGCCGCCTCATTAGAGATAAATTGCTATCAAATTATTCCTCAGTCTAGTGTAACAAATTGATTAACACATTACTGAAGGAAGTTAACAAAGGTAAACTCACCTTTTGTTGAATAATTGTGAGTCTTTTACCTTCTTAATCCATAGTATTACTTCTTAGGGAAGATGACATTCATCAACAAAAGTCTTTGGACTGTTTCTCCACAGATTATAATTCCTCATATTAATTAATCTTGAGTTAGGTAATATTAAATGCTGTAGGCCAACTTCCATGGTTTGGCTATGACTTTTTTATAAGAATCAATGTCGACAAGTGCTGTCCTTAAAAGTTTTATGAGATACTCGTCTTGAGAGACTAAAATATCCAATTTAAGTTGCTCTCTGTTTCTTGGCCCATGATACCAGAATATAGAATTCCAGCGGTGTTGTCAGGCAACATTTATGATCTAAGATTCTGTCGCATTCCAGTACACCTCCACCTTGCTTAAAGCCCACCCACTAATGGACTAACCTTATAGCTTCATTGGTTTTCTCCCAAAAATGCAAGACTCTTTACTGAGTTATACTTATTTTCAAGTCAAATAATCAAGTATAACATGGAATGGCCTGCAGTTACCAGCATTACACAAATCAAGAGTAGCTAATTTTAGGAAATAGAATCTAAAAAAAAGATCAAAAATTTTTCATAATAAATGCCTTCTTCCATAAGAGATTAAATCATGGATAAAAAGAAAGACTTAAAATATATTTCAAAAGGTAAGTGTACCATTGTTAACTTCCTTCAGCATGGTTGTAATCTACCTCTTAGACTAGAATGAGGGAAGATGTGGTAGATGTTTATATCTAATGAGGCAGCTGCCATATTCATGTATCTGATGGCCTCACGGATACAGAATATCAATACCAACTTTCAAGACTGTACTCATTGCAGCTTCCATTAAACTTGGTGTCCAGATGACAACTTATTGTTAGTACAATTTTCCATGCCAATATATCTGTTTTGCATACTGACAAGTCTTTGCATTTGGCTCTTGGCACAGTGACAATGAATTTGGTGCTGAGATTTCTACACTGTAACAAAGAGTAGTAAGGTTCTCTTCAGCTTTTTTGTGCCCTCAGGAATAAGGTGATGCAATTATATTGGTTGAGTTTCTCATTTTGATGTAAATGTGAATCTTATGCAAACTTCAATACCAATACCATTCAAGTGAATAAAGCCTGAAGAATCATTTCTGGTCTTCATTGTCAAAGGTTGTTCCTTGCCATATTGGAGGCTTGTGGTAGGAAAATGAATGGGGATTTGAAAAGCACATGACTATTTGAGTGAATGTACAGTGAAGACAGCATGTGCTTCAATTTAAAGAATACCTTTATGTAGAATGGTCATAAAGATAAGTTACTTACATTTCTCTTATCTTTCTTGTAAGGACATGAAATATAGGCCATTTCAATTTATCTGGAAAGCGTAAGAAAAATACAATTGTATTTTTAAGATATACTGACCCAAGAGAATTGCAATATCCTCGGGCAGGCATACTTCTAGAATTCTTGACCTAGGTAAAACAGAAAGCATATTTTTCCATTTCCACTGGAGTCCACGCTTACCATGGAAGCGTAAAATCACAGGAGTCTAGGCATGGTACTGCAAAAAGAGTCAAACTTGCAATTCCTCACTCCCTGCCTAGCTGAAAATTGATACTCTAATTCCACTGAGGTCTACTCAATCTCCATAGCTGTTTCTCAGCTATCTAAGGACTTCCAGCTATCATTCCCTGAGATAACAACCTGTCCTATCTGTCCTAGAGTTTCCCCAATGGAGTTCATGGTGAAATATTCTTACCATGAACTCTCAGTTTTATTTTATTTTTGAGGTCAGAATATTCTTATTTTATTTCTCCTCCTTTGCAGTAAACAAAACCTCTCATTACCTTTGTATTTTTTCCTCCCATCTGACTTATAACAATATAAACATAAAATATGTAAATGTAGATAGGAACCCTATTCAAACATCTAAAAAAGTAGGCATTATTGGGAGTCTTAGAAACTGTATTGCTAAGAAAAAAATAACAATCCATTACCCAACATTTTTCTTCTTTTTATATTAAATAATAAAATTTTAACTTCTTATTTATGTACTTACTAGGACACCTCAATTTATTCCCTTGATCATTTATGGAAATATTTATCATGAATAGTTACATAAAACATTATATATGTACAAATATACACCACATGCTTTATAAATATGATTTAAATATCTGTCTAAAATCCAATTTGTACTACCTTGGTCCTTCCTGTCTTTCATAGTTTCCTCTGTCCTCTTATCAATATTTACATATGATTTTAAATATCTTCATTGAATTTTGGTCTTTTTCTACATTTAATTTTTGTTTTTAAATTTTCTTCCATACTAGATGTGATTATTAATGTCATTGCCTGATATTTTCATGTCATAAACTTTTCTGTTTTTAAATTATTTTCTTATTTTAAATATCAATCCAAGTTCCCTCTCCCTCAAGACTTCATTCCATCCCTCCTTCTTTCCCTCCCTCTTATGTCCCTGACCCATCTCCCATCCCATTCCCAACCCCACTACACAGGGAGGGTGATACCATCCAGGAGGGGACATCTAAATCTGTCAAATCATTTAGTGTAGGGTTTGGACCTCCATTCTGCCTCTATGTTAAGGGAGTATCTTTCCTTGGGGAATTAGCTCCCAAATTCCTATTGTTCACCAGGGATACATCCTGTTTATATTTCCTGAGGTCCCTTAGAATGGCAAGTCATTCTAACTGAGAACCATGTTCAGGGTTTCTCAGTCGGTCCAATGCTGATTTCACAGCTATTAGTCTTGGGGCCCATTAGTTCCTGCTTTTTTAGGTCCGCTGTCTCTGTGGATTTCTGTAGCCTGATCATGTTTTCCCTTAGTGCATCTGGATTCCAGTTAGGCTTAGTGTTTTGCTGGGGGTCTGCTACTGTTTTCATCAGTTATTAAATGAGCGATCTATGTTGGTCGATAAGTTACTCATCAGTCTTATTAGAAGGGAAAAGTTTTTATGGTAGCCATCCTATTGTTGCTCAAATTGTTAGTTCTGGTTAGTCTTGTAGGTCTCTGGACCTAAAGTCAGTTTTCTCTTCAAACCTTTAATGGTTCCTTCTTTCATGGTATATGTCTCTCTTTTTTATTCTTTCATCTATTCCTCCCCTGGCTCACTCTTCCTAGTACAATGTGCTTTCCTCTCCTCACTTCTCTTTCTCCTAACTCCTACTCCATTCACTGCTCCCCCACTCCCAATATGCTTAGTAGATCTTGTTCCATTCTGTTTCTGTGAGGGACATCATAAGAATCTCTAACATCCATTCTTATATCCACGTTTCTATGTTGGTGTGAATTATACACTGGTGATCATTTGCTCTATGTCTAAAATCCATATATGAGTGAGTATATACCATTTTACTCTTTTTGTGAGTGGATTACCACACTTATGATGGTTTCTTCTAATTTCATCCATTTGACTAAGAATTCCAAGATTCTGTTGATTTTTCCCCCACTGAATAATATTCCATTATGTAAATGTGCCACACCTTCTTTATCCATTCTTCAGTTGAGGGGTATTTATGCTTCTTCCTGGTTCTTGCTTTTACAAATAATGCTGCTAAAAACATTGTTGAACAGATGACTTTTTTTAAATGGATGTGGGTCATTTGTATATGTGCCTAAGAAAGGTATTGCCAGATCCTGTGGTAGCCTAACTCACAATTTTCTTGAAGAACAGACATATTGATCTCCAAAATGGCTGTACAAGTTTGCATTCCCACCAGCAGTGTAGAAGTGTTCCTTTTTCTCCACATCCTCTCCAGCATAAGTTGTCATTAGTGTTTCTAATTTTAGCCATTCAGGCTGGATTAAGATGGTATCTCAGAGCTGTTTTGATTTGTATTTCCCTGATATCTAAGTATGTTGAGCTCGTCCTTAAGCGTCTTTCAGCCTTTTTTATTTTCTGGATGAGAGTTCTCTCTTCAGGTCTGTACCTAATTTTTTAATAAGTTTCTTTGGTGTTCTGTTAACTAGTTTCTTGAGTTATTTTATATTTTGGAGATCAGCTCTTTGTCAGATGTAGGAATATTGTAGATCTTTTCCCTGTCTGTGGGCTGTCCTTTCTTCTTGTCCCTTATATCCTTTGCTTTACTGAAACTTCTCAGTTTTAGGAGCTTCCATTTATGAATTGTCGATCACAGCATCTGTGGCACTGGAGTTGCGTTCAGGAAGCAGTCTCCTGTATCAGTTATTTCAAGGGAAGCTCCTACTTTCTCGTCCAAGAATTTCAGTGTGGCTGTGTTTATAGTGTTGAGGTCTTTGATCAATTGAGTGATGTGTACAGCGATACCCATGTGTCTATCGGTACTCCTCTTCATGCCATAATCCAGTTCTGCCAGCACCATTTGTTGAAGATGCTTTTCTCCATTCATTGTATATTTTAGTTGATTTTTTTGTCAAAAGTCAGGATTTTATAGGTGTGTGAGTTAAGATCAGGATTGCCAATTCAGTACCATCAGTCTACCTTTCATTTTTGTGCCAATACCAAGCTGTTTTCAAAACTAGACATGTATAATAGAGCTTGAAGTCAGAGATGGCAATGCCACCTTAAATTCCTTTATTTTTCAATGTTGTTTTGGCTACCCTAAGTCTTTTGTTTTTCCATTTAAATTTGATTATTATCCTTTCAAGTTCAGTGAAGAATTATTCTGGGGTTTTAATGGGGAGTGACTTGAATACGTAGGTTGCTTTTGGCAAGACTGTCATTTTTCCTATGTTTATCCTTCCTATCCAAGAGCATGGAAGGCCTTTCATTTTTTGGTGTCTTCTTTAATTTATATTTTGAAGGACAAATATTTATTACAATATATGTTTTTTACTTGTGTGGTAAGCATTACCCCAAAATACTTTGTTATTTGTGGCTATTATTAAGGGTTATGTTTCTGTGATTTCTTTCTCAGCCTTAATATTGTCTTATTTAATAGGGCTACAGATATTTGAGTTTATCTTGTATCCTGCTAGTTTCTAAAGGATATTTTCAAGTAACCCACATGCGGCATAATACTACATTGTTGATGCTGAATTTTGAGATTTTCTGTTTCTCTGTTTTTCCTTTTTTCTTTTATCATCTCCCATGACAGTTTCTCAAATAAGCTTATCAGATGCTGTTTAAACTTTTGTGATCAACAATGTCAATATGACTAGGTAAAACTGAATGCATTATGCACCACTGTTGTACATGGAGTTCAGATATTAGCTGAGGTTTCTGTGCACTGTCTATGTCTTGATGTTGTTCCTGCATGCTGAGACTTGTGGGACTCTGCCTCCTGGTCTAGTGTTAATGATTTTGTTTCTGAATCTTCAGCACCAGCTTCTTACACTATTAAGTGGTTTCATGTATCCTTCTACTTGTATTGGTTCTGAACACTCATAATACAGGATTGCCTCACTTAAGTGGGAATGAAAATCTTGCAGAATCTTCAATCAAATCATGTTTCCAGAGACTTAAGCTTTGGGACCAAACCCTTATCCAAACTGCAGAAGATAAGTTATGGCTACACGTGTGCCTGTCATTGTTAATATAATGGAAATAATTTCCTAACACAGTGCCTAATCTGTGCCCAGAATAAATCCCAATTTCCCTTCTAATGAAAAGCAAAGTGAGATACATATTATTTTCTTGTTAATGCACACATTATTTCATTTAATTTTTTTATGGAACTTGAATAGAAGTGATCCCATTTCAACTTGTTAGCACCAGGGTTCTGTCTGTCTTATCAGTTCATCTATCTTTTTTACCAGATTTGCAAGAACATATATTAAAGATTCATTAGAGATAATTGTTAGCACGGATTCAACAGGATTGGATAGTTGTCTGAATCTATACCTTTGACTTGAGGAAAGCTTTTTTTGCCAGTCTCTCTATCCTGTCCTCCATTCCATCTCCCCTCTTTTCTTTCCTTCCTTTGCTTTATTCTTAACTATTCTTTTGCATCTATGTAAACTCCTGTACTATCATTATTTTGTATGACTTCTGTAAATATTTTTATTTGATAGGCTATTACTTTCCATTTTGGGTTATTCTATATACCTGAGTGTTTACTACATTGATTCATTTTGCATGATTAATTCATCATTGATTTTATGAGTATTACCTCAATATTCCCTGTTGTTATGATTTAAGACCAATTACATTCTTATCATAACAGACCACACACACACACACACACACACACACACACACACAGAGAGAGAGAGAGAGAGAGAGAGAGAGAGAGAGAGAGAGAGAGAGAGAATCTGACTAATGAGACATTGTACAGCTGGGGCTGAAGGATGGAGCCCTATACCAATTCCCATACATACAAACCTGTCTCTCCCTTTCAATGCTGGAATGACTACCATAACTGTTAGTTTTCTCTGTGAGACTGTTTGTAAGTTTGCAACAAACAATATTCCTGCCCAGTAAACACACAAAACTTAAACATAGACACCAATACAAAAACACACAGAGAGAAAATGAAAGAGAGAGAGAGAGATGTTCTAAGACCACAGATAGTTCTCTGTGTTGATTTCAGAACCTTCTCTGAGTGTTGTAACAGCAGAGATGATACACAGACAAGGAAGAGTAAGACAATTGGCTTCTTGACATTTCAACCAGGAATTTGTCCCTGGACTTAAGGCAATATGAGCTAGTTAGGAAAACAAAGCAGTACACAAACAAAGGAGTTTCACTGCTTTACAGACAGGAAACCTATCAGGATAAGTTGTCAGCAGTGAAACCTGGCCTGGCAGGAATGTTAACTAAAGGCCTGCCTGGCCTAATTTGGTGACCGATCAGTTCACAGGGAACTCTGGCAATTTCTAATTGGATTCACCCTGAGCCATGACAGTGTATCTTGAAATCCTTTTCCATGGGGTAAGCAAAACCATGTTGCCTATGATCATGTGGGTGGTACCTCCCAGACCCCTTGCAGTGTTCTGGGGAAGTATCCCAGGACTAAAAACTTTTTTAACAAGTCACAGTTGCTGAATTACACCTGGAGCACAGCTCAAGAAAAATGCCATACCTAAAAGAAACCAAAGGAAAGCAAGATAGAAGGCCTTGCAGATGAGAAGGAGAATGAATGTTATGAAAGGGGTTAAAGGAATGGGAGATGTTTAGCCACAATGGCTGCCTGGTGCTGAGACACTGAGAATAGTTTAGAGATAGTGGACAGTATATGTGTTTCCAAGCAGTGATCTCTGGATGCTGCTGAAGATGCTTAGGCAATACCAAGGTGTTTCCTTGGGTGGACTTGTGCACAATGTGCAGTGTGTTAGGCTGTAAAAGTCCCCATATCAAGTCAGGTACATCCCAACATGCAGAATTCCAATTTCTGCAGAAAGATCCCTTGATCCTGCCAGACAAGGCAGGCCAAAGACCCAGGAGTCTCAATTAGGTGGGCCTCAGCAAGTCAAGTTGAAGATATCCAACTTTGGTCACCAGGTCCTTGATCTTCCCAGGCCTCTCCTGGGTCAAAGATTCTTCAGGGGGTCCAAGTAAGTCCCCTGGGGCCAGCACAGAGGCCTGTTCCTAAACAACCTTCAGCCATGTCCAGAGGGAATATGCTGGAAAAAAAACATTCTACTTGACAGCAGTAGTGCAAAGAGAGTTGCGAACTGCCTAGGCCATGAGTGGACTCCCTCAGCACCATAACTCACCAACAGCTAGTATTATGCTCCAAGATAGGCACCAAACCACCACTTGGCAAAAATGGGCTGAAGATGGGTCCTAGAACTGATGCAAGGGATGGATCCACAGGATGTATATGACTCAAGGTGGGGGTGTAGTTCAAAGACCTCATGGGCTTCTTGACTGCAATGCTTCAAGACAATCTCATTTTGGAACCTTCCAATCCAGTGAATGCCACTTTTGGGGTGCATAGGGAGGCTCACTGCCAACCGTTCAGGAGATCCAAAGGAAGCCTACAGGAACCTCATTCCAATATAGATGGTAAAGGTGGAGCCTAGACAGAAACTCATGCACTTGGAGACAATGGGCTGAGTATTGTCCTCTAGCTTCCAAGCTAGGTGATTCTGAAGGTCACCTCCCTCCACATTCATATATCCAGCAGCTATCATCTTTACTCTAGAGACCCAGGTGAATACTTCAGCAATCAGGCTGGCCTATGGTTTTATGCCAACTTGCACTTTGGGCAAAATTTCAGTTCAGTATAGCCAGCCAAGAAGAGGATTCCCAAGCTGACTGAGGGAGCTAGGCCAGCAGTATGGTGTTGTCCAAGAACACAGGGCATAAGGGAAGGTGGGCAGATGACAGAGAAGATAGGATCACTCACTTCAGTAGAACCCTAAAGCAAGCACTGACTTTCAACCTGACAGGAGGCTGGTCTGGGCTAGATACAAGCAAAGGGCAGGGATCTGAAGATTGGACAAAGAAGATGTAGCACATTTACAAAATGGAATACTACTCTGTGGGTGGGGGGTGGACTCCTGGAATTTGCAAGAAAATGGATGGAACTTGGAGATACCATCCTGAATGTGATAACCCAGTCACAACAAGAGGAAAATGGTATGTATTTACTGATATATCAATTGTAGACATAGAAAACCAAATCACTAGCCTATATTTCACAAGGCCAGAGAAACTAGGATACATAGAGGATTCAAAGTGATTCATACAAGTTCCCTCACAGAAGAGGAAAGTGACAAGATATCTTGAACACATGGGGGGTGTGAGGCAGTGAGTGGAGTGAGAGCTATGAGAAAGACAAAAAGAGGGAAGGAAAGCATGTTGGACTAGGAAGATTGGGTCAGAGGAAGAGAAGATGAGAGAAAAGCAGAGAGGAAGACACCATACAAGAGGGAGTCATAATAGGTTAGAAGAGAAAACAGACTCTAGAGAAATTGCCAGAAACCTACAAGACTGATCCCAACTAACAATTTGAGCAACCATAAATTCCATTCCCTGATAATGAGTTTGATGACTGACTTATCCACAATTACAGAGCCCTCATCTAGTAGCTAATGGAAGCAGAAGCAGACACAGCTAAACATTGAGCCAAACTGCAATACAAATTCTGAATGGGAGGACCTGACCAGGCTACAGAAACCCACATAGACAGCAGGCATGAACAAGGAGAAGCTAATGGGCCCCCAGAATGATATCTGGGTACCCAGCATTAGATCAACTCAGATCCCGTAAATATGGGTGTCAGTCAGAAGGCCTGGGCAGTCTAACAGTCCTCTGACAGTGGAAGTAGTATTTATACCTAGTGCACAAGAGTTTAAGAGCACATTCCAGATGGAGGGATACTCCCTTAATGTAGTGTTAGGAGGGCTGTCCTAGTTCCTACTCAAAATGACTTTACAGATTTAGGTGTGCCCTCCTTGAGGAATTACCCTACATGTGGTGCTGGGGGTGGGAATTGGAGGGGAGGGTGATCGGGTTTCATGGAAGGGTGGGAGATATAGAGGTATGGAGGGACGGAGTGAAAGAGAACTATGACCTATATGTAAAATAAGAAAAAAAAAGATGAAGGGAGGGAGAGGGAACTCTGATATGTAAAATAAGAAAAGAAAACACTGGATACTGGTAAGTGACAGATATACAACTCAGAATTACTTTTCATGCTCAGAGCATTTCTCTGATAAGAAGATGATGTTTAATTAATCTTTGAGCAATGCAACTGATAGAGGTAAATAAGCCTATTTGAATTAAAAATAAAATTGACTTAAAAATAAAAAATATCATTTAACCAAAAAATGTGAAGATAATGCATACTTAACTCCCCAAGGTGGGACTTGACTCTTCATGGAATAGAAGTTCACTTATTTAAATTATTATACAAATATTTAAATAATCTTGTATACTAACCCCTATCATCAATTTAAATAATTTATTCATAAAATTAGTTGATCTGGCATACTTGATCTCACAAGGTGGCTCCAAACTTCAGCTATTATAGAAGATATAACCATTGTTTTATTAGACTATAAAATCAAACAACCAGTTGGTATCACAGCATCCACTTCACCAATGTGGCTCCAAACCATACTCATGACTAATGTTGCCATCATTGATTTAAATAAGTTTATTACATAATTAAATTTTAGATGGTCTTGCATACTTGACTCCCACAATGTGGTGCAAAAATCCACTGATCATCAATTATTTAATGTCCTATTTTCATACATAATTACATAGTCAGTGGATAAGACGGTCTGCCATAAGAGACACCCACAAGTTGTCTGTTACTTGGCTCCCACATAAAATGTGCCAAACAAAATGAATGATGGATTAATCACAGATTTGAGCAGTAAGATGTGTAAGTGATTAAAGATCATTGTGTACCCAGGATTTAAGAGAATATCAGACAATTGATGTGAGGAGCTGCCTCATTACAGATGAATTGCTATCCAATTATTCCTCAGTCTAGTGTAACAAATGGATTAACATATTCCTGAAAGGAATTAACAATGGAAAACTCACCTTTTGTTGAATAATTGTGAGTCTTTTTACCTTCTTAATCCATAGTATTACATGTTAGGAAAGATGACATTCATCAACAAAAGTCTTTGGACTGTTTCTCCACAGACTATAATTCCTCATATTAGGAAGTCTTGAATTGGGTAATATTAATTGCTGTAGGCCAACTTCCATGGTTTTGCTATGACTTGGTTTGAAGAATCAATGTCGACAAGCGCTCTCCTTAAACATTTCATGAGATACTCGGCTTGAGAGACTAAAATATCCAATTTAAGTTGCTTTCTGGTCCTTGGCCCATGATACCAGAATATAGAATTCCACCACAGTTGCCAGGCAACATTTATGATCTAAGACTCTGTCGCATTCCAGTACACCTCCCACTTGCTAAAAACACACCCACTAATGTACTAACCTTATAGCCTCTTTTCTGAATTATACTTATTTTCTGAGTTATACTTATTTTCAAGTCAATTAATTAAGTATACCCTGGAATGTCCTACAGTTACCAGCATTAACAAAATCAAGAGTAGCTAATTTTAGGTAATAGAATCTGAAAAAAAGGATCAAAGATTTTTCATGATGAATGTCTACTTCCCTAAGAAATTAAACCATGGATAAAAAGAAAGACTTAAAGATATCTTTCAAAAGGTAAGTGTACCATTGTTAACTTCATTCAGCAAGATTGTAATCTACCTCTTAGAATGGAATGAGGGAAGATGTGGTGGGTGTTTATATCTAATGAGGCAGCTTCCATATTCATGTATATAATGGAATCATGGATACAGAGTATCAATACCAACTTTGAAGACTGTACTCATTGTGGTTTCCATAAAACTTGGTGTCCAGAGGACAACTTATTGTTCAGTACAATTTTCCATGCCAATATATCTGTGTTGCATACTGACAAGTCTTTGCATCTGGGACTTTGCACAAAGACAATGAATTTGGTGCTGAGCTTTCTACACTATGACATAGAAGAGTAAGGATCTTTTCAGCTTTTTGTGCCCTGATTTATGAGGTGATGCAATTTTACTGGTTGAGTTTCCCATTTTGATGTAAATGAGAAACTTATGCAAACCTCAATACCATTAAAGTGAATCAAGCCTGGAGAAACATTTCTGGTCTTCAGTGGCAAAGTCTGTGCCTTGCTATATTGGAGTCTTGTGGTAGGAAGCTGAATGGGCATATGAAAAGCACATGAATCTTTGAGTGAATGTACAGTAAAGACAGCTTGGGTTTCAATTTAAATAATACCTTTATTCATAAAGATAAATTACTTACATTTACCTGATCTTTCTTGTAAGGACATGAAATATAGGCCATTTCAATTTATCTGGAAAGGGTAAGGACAATACAATTGTTTTTTAAGATCTACAGACCCAAGGGAATTGCAATATCCTCGGGCATGTGGGCATGGCATGCATAATTCTAGAATTCTTGACCAAGGTAAAACAGAAAGCATATTTTCCCATTTCCACTGGAGTCTATGCTTACCATATAAATAAAATAGTAATATCACAGGAGTCTTGTCATGGTACTGCAAAAAAGAGGCCAATTGCAATTGCTCACTACCTGATTTAGCTGAAAATTGATATTCCAATTTCACTCAGGTCTACTTAATCACCCTAGCTGTTTCGCAGCTATCTAAGGACATCCAGGTATCATGCCCTGAGATAACAACATGTCTTATCTGTTCTAGAATTTACACCATGGAGTTCATGGTAAAATATTCTTACCATCAATTCTCAGTTTTATTTTATTTTTGAGGTCATAATATTCTTATTTTATTTCTCCTCCTTTGCAGTAAACAATACCTTTTTATATTTTCTCCCATCTAACATAAACAATATTAACATGAAATATATAAATATAGACAGCCTCCCAATTCAAATATCTAAAAATTATGTATTTTTGAGAGTTCTAGAAACTGTATTGCTAAGAAAAAAATATCAATCCATTGCCCAACATTTTTCTCCTTTTTATATTAAATAATAAAATGTTCACTTTTTATTTATATACTTACTAGGACACCTCAATTTATTCCCTTGATCATTTATAGAAATATTTATCTTGAATAGTGACATAAAACATTAGATATGTACAAATATACACCACAGGCTTTAAAATATGATTTTAATATCTGTCCAAAATCTAATTTGTACTACCTTGGTCCTTCCTGTCTTTCATAGTTTCCTCTGTACGCTTACCAATATTTACATATGATTTTAAATATCTTCATTGTATTTTTCTTCGTTTTCTACATTTCATTTTTTTTTAATTTCCTTCAATAGTAGATGTGATTACTAATGTCATTGACTGATATTTTCCTGTCATAAATATTTTCTGCTTTTAAATTTTTCTTATTTTACACATCAATCCAAGTTACCTCTCCCTCAATACCTCATTCCATCTCCTCTTCTTTCCCTTTCTCTTATGTCCTCTGACCCATGTCCCACCTCATTCCCAACCCCACGACACAGGGAGGGTGATGCCATCTACGAAGGGTCATCTAAATCTGTCAATCATTTAGAGAAGGGACTTGAACCTCCATTTTGCTTCTCTGTTAAGGGAGGATCCTTCCTTGGGTAATGAACTCCCAAAGTCTTTTGTTTACCAGGGATACATCCTGGTTCTATTTCCTGAGGTCCCTTAGAATGGCCAGTCATTTTAACTGAGAACCATATTCAGGGGTTCTCAGTAGGTTCAATGCTGATTTCACAGCTATCAATATGGGGGCCCATTAGCTCCTCCTTTTTTAGGTCCGCTGTCTCTGTGGATATCTGTAGCCTGGTCATGTTTTCCCTTACTGCATCTGGATTCCAGTTAGGCTTAGTGTTTTGTTGAGGGGTTCTGCTACTGTTTTCATCAGTTATTAAATGAGCTATCTATGTTGGTGCATAAGTTACACATCAGTCTTATTAGCAGGGAAAACCTTTTATGTTAGCCATCCCACTGTTGCTCAAATTGTTAGTTCTAGTTAGTCTTGTAGGTCTCTGGACCTAGAGTCAGTTTTCTCTTCAAACCTTTAATGGTTCCCTCTTTCATGGTATATGTCTCTCTTTTTTATTCTCTCATCTATTTCTCCCCTGGCTCACTCTTCCTAGTTCCATGTGCTTTCATCTCCTCCCATCTCTTTCTCATAACTCCCACTCCACTAACTGCTCCCCCATTCCAAATATCCTTAGTAGATCTTGTTCCATTCTATTTCTGTGAGAGACATTATATGAATCTCTATCATCCATTCTTATATCAACATTTCTCTGGTGGTGAGAATTATAGGCTTGTGATCTTTTGCTCTATGTCTAAAATCCATATATGAATGAGTATATACCATGCTACTTTTGTGTGAGTGGATTACCAATTTTGATGGTTTCTTCTAATTCCATCCATTTGCCTGAGAATTTTAAGATTCTGTTGTTTTTCCCCCACTGAATAGTATTCTTTTTGCATATCCAAGAAACAGAGCATCCAAGGCAGTAGAACTTACCTCTATTCAGATGAAATAGCTGTCAGAGTTACAAGGATCCTTAGGAGAAAAAGGATCTTAGATTATATTTTATTCTCCTTATATTTCAGTCTCCACCCATCCATATCACACCTATCTCCACATCCCTAGTACTTGGATTATAGGCATGACATCTCAGATGCAGAAATCACATTTGTGAGAGTTGTTTCTTTTTAAGATTACATCAGTATCTCAGCCAAAGTGTGGCCTTGATATAACTGAACTCCCTCTTTGTCTTGATTCCTGGGAATAAGGGTATGTAACATCACCAACTAAAATCTACAGATAAAAAGGATACTATGACATTTTGATTTCCAGTGACTTTCATAAATTAAAACATTGTATCTCAACCAACACAATCGATTTACTCACAAATTCATTCCACCCTTTACCCATAGCAGGCCCAACTCAAAAACTGGTATTTTTCAAAAGTCCACAATTTCCTCTCAGACATAGTATTTTCTGTATCATCTGTGGACATACATCTACCCATAGCCAGGTCTATGACACAGGGGGACTCTTAGATCCCTGGAGAGGTACAAATGGACAAAGAACAAGCAACTTAGATACAAAGGGAAAATAAGAAATAGGAACTTGTCACACAAGGATGCCTAAAGCACATACTCAATCCCACTATACTCAGGAATCTCCAACCTAATTCCTAGTGTGCTAACAGGGAATTCTTAAGGTGCCTTCAGCTTTTTCCACCAGGGAACCAGAAACATGAAATACAAACAAGTTTCCTTACACAGAATAGAACAGTATATGACCCTGCATGTAAACACCATGCCTCACCAAAACACCTGAAATTGCACAACCAGCTTCTCCCTGCCCCCAATCTTATTCTCTCTATTCCTCTATCCATCTACCTTCACATCTACATCCTACACTCTTGTGTCTCCATTTAGCCCTGGATTCTATATACATTCTCATTCATGACATCCAGGGCACCTAGTCCTGTCTTAACTCCAATAATATACCATATTCAGTAAGAAAATGCTTTTAAGTACCCAACAGAAAGATAGTCTCCTATGATCTCTAATAAACTATAAAGGCCCACATTCACACTTTTGATATCTTCCAAGATGACCCCTGATGAAGTTCCCTGCCACTGCCTCCTGTAGACAAACTTGTTTAACCTCTTCTATTTCTTAGTTTCTACAAAATTCCAAGAGAGAAAATTTAAAGAGGGTTTTACAAAAGGAGAACATGTGAGACCAGGATGATTGAGTCAGGCAGAAATAGATGAGAGCAAGAAAAGTAATATCATAATAAAGGGAGACATTATCCATGTGAGGAAAAAACTGATTCTAGAAATGTCCAGAGACCTACAAGGTTGACCAGATCTAAGAATCTGAGCAACAGTGGAGAGGCTACTTTAAATTCCCATTCCTGATAATGAAATCAATAACTAAATTATAAGCTATACTAGATCCTTCATATAGTAACTTTTGGAAACAGAAACAGACATCCAAAGCTTACCAATGAGGTGAACTCCTGGAATCTATTTGCAGATAGGGAGGAGTGATAACAAATGTGGTCAAGAGCAGGCCACGTATTTTCATTTCTAATTTTACTTGCTCCATGCCTATTTTCTTAGTGACATTCTTTTCTTTATTTTTTTCAAATACTACTTTTTTTTCTTTTGTTATCTTCTATATGACCTCCTCAATGAGAGTTGATGATGGCGGATGGATCTTCTGAAATGTAGGTATAACTGAATTTGAAACACATTTTGCTTAAGAAAACAACATCTCCATTACTTACATGGTATTTTCAAATCCCTGTATCATTGTGTGATTATTAGTCTTCTAGTTTTGTTAGTAGTTGTGAAGTGTCAATAGGCAGGATGCTGTGTTTGTTTATATTGTACTCTAACACTTGATTACCACATACCATAAGCTACCCAATAAGATTATAGGGTTCTTTCACTCAATTGAGGATAAGGGAATGCTGTCAGGATGACCAACTCATTAACAAGTAAAAAACATATCCAGGTTATTTTCTTATGCCATTATTAAGTAAATTCACTCTTAGGCATATACCCAAAAAATACACATCCAAGCAACAAAAAAAAAATCTGTTCATCTATGTTAACAGAAACATTATTTATAAAAGACAGAACCTGGAATGAAATTAGATGAATTTAATTGTACATTTACACAATGGAGTACTACTCAGTGGTGAGGGGCAATAAACAAAGAAATTTTGAAATCCACAGTCAGAGGTTATAACTAGAAGAAATCTTACCAAGTGAAGTAACCTACTCACAAAACGATGAACTTGGTATGTATTCTTTCATATATGGAATTTAGAAATTGATCAAAGGATCTCCAGCCAACAAACCACACCAACAGAGAATCTGGGAGACAAGGAGGACCATAAGAGAAACATATATGGTCCCTCAAAGATGTGGAAGTAACACAATATCCTGAGAAAAATTGGGATAATTGGTAGACAGGTGAAAGGGTTAGGAGAACAAATAGAGAAAAGGATGGAAGACCATGAGGGGGGAGGAAGATTAAGTTGGGAGGGGAAAAAGAAACTGAAATTCTACACTGTACTATAGAATATTAACTTCAGTAAAAGTTTGTATTCTTATAAAAATGGAAATTTATCCTGAAAACAAGTATCATTCAATATTTAGCAAGTGTTTCAACTTGTACATGTAAAGTTCCAAAGTAAGGAATGGCATTTCAAATTACCATTAACTACTGTTAAAAAAACCTCATTGATAAATGTCCAAAACCTATTTATTTGCCATATTTTTTAATTTTGAGAAGAGCAAATATATTTTCTAACACTCTACACTAAGAGCATGTTAGATAAATCATATCCTCTTTAATAAAAACATTATTGAGCATTTTAATGATTGCAGTTATAAATTTTTATTGCCTGAGGAATGGAATCCATTTTAATTTCTTAAGTCCTTTATTATTACTTGGTGACAAGAGAAGTAACACAATAAAATTCTCTATTCTCAGTTTTATTTTTATACACTAACTTTTCAGTAGTTCAGAATAAGTTATTTGTTCTTATTGAATGGAAATTCTGTGATCATGGTTGTTTCTTAACATGACTGTCATACATTTTTTGTTCAATGCCTTTGTTGTAGTGTTTGTGTTAGAGGGACACATGTGTGTGTGTGAGTACATATGTTTTTCTCTGTGAGTCTTTGTGCATTGCAACAATTATTCACTTACCTACTTACTCCCCTTATTCACAACTATACCATGTGGTCAAGTTGTTCTAAAGATAAGATAGATAGAAGCTTTTATTTCAGTAAATAAAAATGGATTAATACCGAGCCACAAGCATGGGATTGTCTCTATTCTGGAAATACGAAATTTGTACCATAGGAATTATGATTAACTACTCATCAATCTAATTGATTGGTATAATGTTGCTTTTACTTTCATGTGTAGAATATTATAGCCATATAATTATTTGTTATGACAATTGAAAATAAGTATGACTTAAAAAGAAGCTTTGCATTTTTGAGAGAAAATCAATGCAAACCCATGAAAGGAGTGGGGGATTAAGTATGTGTAAATGTTACCAGAATGTGACAGAATGTTAGATCATAATGGTTGCCTGGCTACGATCGTGGAATACCCTATTCTTATATCACTGGCTCTAGAAGTTGAGAGCAGCTGAGCAGTTGTCTTACCTTTAGATATTTTAGTCTCCCAAGTTTAGTGTCACATACAAACTTTAATGACAGTATATGTGGCCACAACTGTGGACATTGTCCTACAGTTGTTAATATTACCCAATTCAGAAACCTAATATAAGGGAATATAATCAGTTCAAAGACTTTTGGTGATGAATGTCATCCTCACTAAGAAGCATATCTGTGGACTAAGAAAATAAACAAGTCTCACAGTTATCCAGGAAAAGTGAGTTTTCCATCACTGGCTTCCTTCGGTAAGTTTACATCCATTTGTTAGACCAGAATGAGGAATAATTAGACAGGAATTCATCTCTAATGAAGCCACTGTCCAACATTAATTATCTGATTTCCTATGAAACTCTTGATACACAATGTCATCTCAAACATTTCTTATTAAATCTATGATTAAATCTTAGGCCTGATCTTGTGAAAGTCTAGAAAGAGATACATCATGCCAGACTACCTCATTCTCTAATTATAAAAATTTTAAAACAGGTCATTATATAATTTATGATAAATGAAGTTTTATTCAGCATTTTGGGTTTCAAACATGCAGGACCATCTAATTATTTAATTATGTGTTTAATTTATTTAAATAGACGATGACTATCGATCAAGTGTCAGATTGGTGTCACCTTGATGCAATGCATGCTGTGACATCATCTCATTATCTGATTATTGATGTCCACCTTCATGACTGGAGTCTGGCCAGTACTCCCTAGGAGTCAATTATATGATCCTGGGAGTCATTTACGTGATATCAGCTAATTAATTGTCTAAGCATTTAGTTGTTAAATAGGCCATTACTTCTTCGATTTTCACGTCAGTTCCATGTCAACTTGTTGGGGTTAACTAGGCAAGACCATCTAAATATTGACTTATTTAATATTTAAATGCAATGACAACATCCATTTGGGGTAGATCTGGGAGGTTAGTGTTTGGCTATTGCAGACTTTACAACAGATGCCCGGGAATAAGAAGCAGTGCTCATAGCTCCATAGTCACTGGGAGATAGAGTCCAGAAGATGAAAAAGTATGAGTAAAAGTATGAAAATTGGACCGAGCTGAGTGTGGCAGTCACAGTGGATGCTCCCTGCCTCTCAGACACCTTCAAAAGTTCAGGAGTTGTTCTATAGATCAGAAACTTTTTCTAAGGGTTCCCAGTCACTGAAATATACCTGTATTCTAGATCTAGGAAAAAACATGTCGAAGAGAAAAGTAAAGATTTCCCAACAGAATACTTTTAAAATGAGGGGAAAGGATGTTTGTCAAAGTATTATAGATGGAAGAAAATGACAATTAGATTCTGAGAACCTGAATTAGGCCAGAGATAATGGGCACTGTGTGCTTTCCAAATTTGATGTGGGTGCTTCTGGGGATGTTCAGGAACAAATAGTGGGCAGGTGGTACTGTTCACAAGCTGCAGGGAGTGGGATGGCCAACTACACACATCGGGCCAGATGTAGACCAGGATGCAGTATCCTTGTAGACTTCTCCCCTGATCCCGACTGACAGGGGCACTCTGGACTGAGGAGACTGACTAACATGGGTATAGCAAGGTAAGCCCATGGGGACCGGACTGTGGCACCAAGACCCTGTTTCCTCCAAGTACTCTCCTGTGCCAAGGAAAATGCAGGAAACCTGCTTAGGTCCTGTGGGTCCAGCACTAAGAGCTCTCCCTAGGCAGCCTGCAGCATAACAAAGAAATACTGGAATATGGTAGCATGTTCTGCAAATTCATTCTGTTTGATGGCAGTAGGGCACCCAGAATGGCAAGTTACTCAGGACATTGTTGTACACTCCCTCAGCCCTTTCCAAAAAACAAAAAACAAACAAAAACAGACAAACTTACAACATACTTTTGTATCATACTCCAAAATAGCCAACAGATAACCAAAGCAGTCTCAAAATAGAACACTTGTACTGAAGCAAGGGCTGAATTCTAAGGGGAGTGGAGGAGAGATTGGGGGTCACTGACTCAGGGGGACATTTTCTCCACTACCCTGAAACAATTTGTTTTTGGACCCTGCCATCCCTCAGAAGACCCCAAGAGAGAATACAGGTAGGCTTACTGGCTAGCCTACCCACCGCCCTTAGTGAAGCCTACAGAAACATCATTCTAGACTGTAGCATAAGGGAAGTGCTTAACAACCCTCATTAACAACCCAATCACAGGGAGGTGGGTATTGGGCCTATATCTTCCCTTGTCCTTTACAGGGACTTCTTACAAATTCCCACGTGTCCCAAATCATATATCATATATCCTTTCTTGTCCTGAACAGGTGTACAAATACTTCTCACAAAATTCCAGGTGTTCCAACAGGATGCCCTCTAGAGGTCTTTATCTCCAAGTCACCAGGAACCTATAAAAGAAACAAGTGCCCATAGACAGAATGGAAAAACACATCAGCCTGTGGGTAAAAACACCATCCCAAACCAAAACACGTGAGCCTGCACACACAATTCCCTCTTGCCTTGTATCTGTCCACCTTAATAGCTACCTCATGCAATATCTGTTTCCCCCTCCCTGGCTCCAATATACAGTCCCACCCATGGTATCCAGGACAGCTAGACCCATACGCTTTACAATATTTTGTAGGGAAATTGTTTTCAATACAAAAAATAGAGCCAGTCTCATTTAAACACAGAGAGACTACAGAAGTCCTCCTTCACAGTGTTGATAACTTTTAAGATGACTGCTAAGTGAAGACCACTGTCCTGGCCTCCTGGTGACTATCTTAGTAATGTCTTCCCATTCTACCCCTCTACACAGCTTCCTGAGACATCAACTCTAAGATTACAAAGGTCCCTCTGTGAGGATATTGGGTGAATATATGTGGGGAGCTATGATCTCCTAGACATGAAAGGGATGACACAGATATACATAGTCTCTCTCTCTCTCTCTCTCTCTCTCTCTCTCTCTCAGGAATATTCCCCAAATGGGAGGTCGAGTCGAGAAATTGCTAGAGTCTCACCTAGAGGAAGCATCACAATATGAGAAAGACAAGTGTGGAGTGTAGCATTTTTCAACAATCCATGCACATTACGGCCTTCACTGCCATCTAATTTGAGGACAAGCAGCAGCACCAGAGGCACAGGCAGCATCATAGTGGTTGCCAAGGCAGCATTTCTGGGAATGACAGCACAGAGGTACTGCTCTCTCTTGTCTATGCAGGTAAAGGCACCTCCATCACTGCTGCCTCAGCCCCTGCTGCTGGGGACCTGGCCACCACAGCAACCTTATGACTGCAGTGACTTGGTAGAGTGTCATGACATATGCCGGACAGTATTCCTTAGACAAGATCTTCTGATCATCTGATTTTTAAATTGTTGAATTATTATAGTCAGTGATTGCTGTGTCCTTCATGTCTTGGTTCTGGTGCATCCTCTTGGGAATTGATAATGCGAAATCATCCAGTTTTTTAAATTAATCATTTAATCATTAAACTCTTTTATCATATAATCGGTAATCACTGGATCTCACAGTGTCCCTCAAGCTATGGGTGGTGCTCCTGGATCCAATCATCTGATGAGTCAATAACACAGCAGCCAAGCCCCTTCCTGATGACCCTATCATCATATAAGAAATATAAGAAATCAAATAAGTATTTGTGTGGCATACTTAAATCCCACATAATGTAGTCAGACTGAAATCCCACTGGAATAATGATTTATTTAAACAGTCAAATAAATAAATAATTAGATAACCTTGCACATAAACTTCAACAAGGTGGCACTAAAATCAAAGTATCATGGCTGATGTAATGTTCTATTTAAATGACAAAGTAACCAAGTAAAAATATGATGTCACATCTGCAACTCTCACAATCTGACTCCAAACCACACTAATGGTCCATAATGTCATCACCATTTGGAATAGTTTAGTTACATAATTACATGATCTTCCGTACTTGATCAAACAAGGAAGAACTTAACTCCAGGGATCTTTGATTATTTAATGACCAATTTTGAGGGTAAATCAGTATAAATTCAGATGATGTGATGGTCTGGCACATTTGACTCCCATAATGAGGATCACACTCCAGTGATCTCTGAAAAAATAATGACAGATTTTAATCAATAATTAAAAATTGAATTATTTAATTGCATTTTATACTTGACTTCTACAAGACTTAGCAAAACTCAAGAGATGATTATCTAATCACAGATTTGAAAAAAAATGAATGAGTGAAGAGATAATATCTCATGATTCATCCATGGGGAGATAAGTAAATGATACTATCATTGATTTAAATAATTAAATAATGAAATAACTTGCCATGATTATCTTCAAAAAAGTGTAAAAATCCACTTATCTATTATCAAATGTCCTATTTTAATAATTAAATATTCCATAATTAGAGGAAAATATATTCTGTTATAATGAACAACCACAAGTTGTCTCTTACATGACTCCCATTAACTTCAGCCAAACACCATGGACTAGCAATTATATAATCACAGATTTCAGTTATAAAATATACAAACGATTACATGTCATTTTGGATCAAGGGTTTAAGAGGGTATCAGATAGTTGATGTCGGGAGGCTTCCCCATTAGTGATGAACTGCTATCCAACTATTCCTCAGTCTAGTGTAACAAATGTATTAACACATTCCTGAAAGAATGCTAACAATAAAAACTCACCATTTGTTGAATAATTTTGAATCTTTTTACCTTCTTGATCCATAGTTTTACATTTAAGGGAAAATGATATTTGTCAACAGTCTTTGAACTGATTCTCCACAGAATTTTCCCTGATATTAGGTAATCTGAAATTTGGTAATATTAATAGCTTTATGCCAACTTCCAAGGGTTTGGCTATAACTTGGTTAGGAATATCAATTTACACAAATGCCATCATTAATTGTTTTATGAGGTACTTATCTTGAAACACTAAAATAGCCAGTGATAACACTACAACTAATATGCTCTCTGCTTCATGACCCATGATACCAAAATATAGAATTCCAGCACGGTTGCCAGACAACATTTATGATCCAACATTCTTTCACATTCTTGTCCAGCTCCCACATGCTAAAATAAGCCCACCCCTAATGTAATAACCTTATAGCCTCACTGATTTTCTCCTAAATGCAAGACTCTTTTATGGGTTATACTTATTTTAAAGTCTATTAAACAACTACATGCTCATAGTGATATACACATGATAATGAAGGCATCATTATGCCATTCAACTACATTGATGAATATTTAAACATATTTCATATGCTCCAATTTTCTTATTTCCAGAATGGATACAATAGTATTAATGGTCTCTATCTTAATCCTTTTCTATTTACTGTTTCTGTTCATTCACTTATTTTTAGAACAGCTTGACCCCATGCTATAGGTGCAAATATGGGGAGAAAGTAGGTGAGTGAATAATTGTAGCAATGCAGAAAGCCACAAAGATAAATAAATACACACACAAACACATTGGATACAAAAATGTCAATTGTGCTAAGAAATAGTGATGCATTCATAGTGTCCATGCAAGAAAAAACAAATAGCTTACACGGGACTCCTGGAGAATTACTGTAAAAAAATATGATTATTTCCCAAAAATGCTTTTGCCCTCAGACAGAAGGAGGATATCTAGAAAATAAAATATTCATATACCCAATTAATGGGAGATGATATTCTGTAAATACGATTCTCATATAGGCTGGAGGAAAATATAGACGCTACACCCAATAGGTGGGAAGGGTACTTTTTGGTTACCTGACTCTTTGGTTCTATATATGTTTGTCATTCTATAGGGGGAATATAACTCAAAAAGAAATATTAACCTCAATTAATTTAAGGCTTTGGTATATTAATACAAATGTAAAATTGTTTTTGTTGTACTGAATATGTTTCTACTCTTGTTTAAGGTATTGCACTTATGCAGCTTATTTAAAATAATGTATAATTTATAAAAACAGGTTAGTCCTTCTAGCTGAGACCCATATTCAGGGGTTCTGAGTAAGTTTCATGCTGGATTCCCTACCATCTGCCTGAGGGGCCCCATTAGCTCCTTCTTGTTCACGTCAGATGTCTTTATGTGTTTTGCAACCTGGTCTTCTCCTCTCTCTCTGCATCTGGATTTTACTTTGACTCTGAGCCGTCAAAGTGACCTCAGTCAGTGGAAACAGGATGTATTCCTGGTGCACAAAAGGACCTTGGGGACACATTCCCCATGGAGGAAAACTCCCTTAACTTAGAGACAGGAGAGAATCCCTAGTCCTTACTTCTAATTACTTGACAGATTTACATGACTGCACCTAGATAGAATAGCCCTACATGTGGAAAGGGGTGGGAGAATAGGAGGGCAGGGTGGTCTGGGTAAAGGTAAGGCAGCAGAGATGGTAAAAGGGAGGGAGTGATGGAGGGAGGGATGAAGGGAGAGGAAACTGGGATAGACATGTAAAATAAAAAAAGAGAAAAAAAAGAAAAACAGATTAGTAGTTAGTCATTTATAACAATCAAACATGTAGTCAAATTAGGCATGTATTCAAGGAAAAACAGGTATATTTGATAGATAGGTGACCTTCCAACTTTTGAATCACCACCAGAGTATGGCATTCACGATTATTAATAACTTAAGACTTTTCATGACAGTATGATGTCTGCTCCAATCAGCACCAATTTACTTCATAAAGGAAGATTTGCATAGAAGCACCTCTATATGGAGTTTGCTTTCATTGTGCCAAAACTAGTTGTTTGGATAAGAAAATCTTGCCTTGACTGATAATGGTATGCCGTATGAACCAAGCAAGCAGGACTCAAATGAAAAAGATTGCTGTAGTTACCATCTGTGCTAGACCAGGTTTCACTGCTGAAAGAAGATGTGGCACATCTACACAATGGAATACTATGCTGCAGAAAAAATAACGGAATCTTGAAATTTGCAGGCAAATGGATGGAACGTGAAGAAACCTTCGTGAATGAGGTAACCCAGTCACAAAAAGAGGAGCAGAATATGTACTTTCTCAAATATGGATTTTAGACGTAGAGCAAAGGATCATATATATAAATATATATATATATATATATATATATATATATATATATATGAAATATCCAAGAGGGTATCCTGTGGTGACAGCTGTCATGTAGTGAAAATCACTGTACAGGACAAGGGAAGATATATGCTATATATATTCTAGAGGGCATCCTATGGAGAAACCTGGAATGTTGTGAGAAGATCTGTAAGGAAGGTATATGCTATATATATTTAGAGGGTATACTGTGTGGATAACTGGAATGTTGTGAGCAGTCCCTGTATAGGACAAGGGATATATATGGATATATACATATATATATATATATATATATATATATATATATATATATATCCTAGACAGCATTCTGCGGGATACATGGATTGTTGTGACAAATTCTTGTACAGGACCAAGGAGAATATATGCTGTCTATATCCTATATGGCTTCCTGCAGGGAGACCTGGAATATCATGAGAAATCCCTGTAAGGACAAGGGAAGTTATATGCTGTATCTATTATAGAGAACATTCTGTGGGGACACCAGGAGAACTAATGTGAGAACTAATTGTATGACAAATTCATAGCACTCACATATTTTTAAGCTCTCTTTTACAGCATCAGAACACACTTGCACAGTGATTTCGCATTGATGCCTTATAACACGCATTGACATAAACACTGGTTCTGTTTGTCAGTGCTGTGCCACAGTGTGAGAGAGATACAACTCTACATTTTTCTTATCCTAATTATAAACATAAACCTAATCGTAAGCCATAGTCTCAGCCTAACTGTAACTTTAACCTAACCTTCACCCTAGTGCTAAACCTAACCCGATCATAACAGTAACCCTAAGCCTAATGCTTATCCTAACCTTAACTCTGAGAGAGTTCATTGACACATCTCCAGAGTGCTGAGACAGTATGTGTCAAAGCTGTGTTTCTGTTAGTGACAATGTGTGCTACACTGAAACCCTATACATGCACTGAGAAACTCTGTGGGAATAATATGACCCTTTGAGAGAGTGCTGTTACATTATTTGTGGATGGAGGGAACGTTTATGTCAATGCTTAATACATGGAATGAGTTCAAAAAAACTGGGCAACTGTGTTCTGATACTGTAAAAGTGTACTTGCAAAATGTATGAGTGCTATGAATTTGTTTGTCAGTGCTGTGACACAGAGTGAAGGAGTTAACATTGTTAGATACTGCTAACTAGAACCCTAATGTTAACTCCACCCCAATTCAAACCCTGAAGCTAACCCTAATGATAATGTTACCCCAATACTGAATCTATAGCTAAACCTAACCCTAACACTAACCCTACCCAAATTATGAATGTGACAATAACACTTGAATGAGTGCTTTCACACATTGAAGCCAACTTAGACAGTGTGTGCTAATGCTGTTATTCTGTTAGTTACCTCTCTGACACACTGAGAGATGCTGGAATATTGATAGGCTATGATATTGTGAGAAGAGTGCCGTGACAGAGTGGAGTGTTTGATTATGTGCCAGAGTACTTTGACAGTCTTTTTAAGTGCTGACAATGTGTGTGTGTGTGTGTGTGTGTGTGTGTGTGTGTGTGAAGAGAGAGAGAGAGAGAGAGAGAGAGAGAGAGAGTATGAGTGTGCATGTGTGTGTGTGTGTGATCTACAAAATAGTACCTGTGTGCTGTGATCATTGAGAGAGTAATGTGACTCTTTCCAAGAGGGTTGAAACAGTGTGGGTTTCAGGTGTGAATCTGTGCTTCAGAGCAGTGACACAGTGAGGGTGAGAAAACACTGTGTGAGACTACTCTTTCCCAGGGAGAGTGTGTTTTGACCACTGGTGAGTGTTCTGACTGAGTGTGTGAATTCTGTGATTCCTTTGTAATTACATTTACACCATGGGTGAGAGTGCTGAGGAATGGCTTTTGAGTGCTCTGACAGTGTCACATCGTCCTGTGAGAGTACTGTTAAGTGTTTTGATTCTATACGTGAGTGAATTGACAGTGTTTATGACAACTACAACAATGTACATGAGCCCTACAAAACTGGGCATAATTGCTGTGACAATGTGTGAGAGTAATGAGCAACTTTACTAGAGTGCTGTGGCATTGTGTGTGCAAGCTGTGAATTTTAGTGTTAGTGTTGTGACCATGCTCACACGATGAAACACTGTGCAAGAATCTCTGACACTGGGAGTGTGCTGTGCCATACAGTTATGTGTTGTTATTCAGGCTTGATTACTATGACTCTGCATGAGTGTTATTTCGATGTGTGCAGGTCGGGAACCACCTTACTTGTGCTGTTACAAATTTTGAGAGTAATATGTAAGGGGGGAGAGTGTTGCTATAGTGATCTGCATTGAGTGTGCTTGTGCATCAGTGCTTAGTCCACTGCAAAGGTGTTAATTACTGTTTGAGTCAGACTGACACGTTAAGAGAGTGCTTTCACAGTTGGCAAGAGTGTTGGGACAGTGTGTTTGAGAGCTGTGAATCTGTATGTCAATGATGTGACACAGATCTAGAGTGCAATATCATGTGTGAGACTTTTGTCACATTGAGGGTGCTATCTCCTTTTGACATTGTGCTTAATCACTGTGGTTCTCTGTGTCAGTGCTAAAAACCCTAAACCCTAAAAACCCTAAACTGTAAAACTCTAAACCCAAAAAACCCTAAACCCTAAAATCCCTAAACCCTAAAAATCATAAACCCTAACCCCCTGACCCGAGACCCTAACCGTGGACACTAGAACCTAGATCTTTAAAAACGTAGACACTAAAAACATTAGAACCTAAAAACACTAGATCCTAAAAACCCTACACTCTAATAACCATAGACACTAAAAACCCTAAACCCTGAAAAACCTAGACCATAAAAAACCTATACCCTAAAAACATTAGAACCTAAAAACCCTAGATCCTAAAAAAACTATACCATAAAAACCCTACACCCTAATAAAACTAGACCCTAAAAACCCTAAACACTAAAAACTTAGAACCTAAAAACCTAGACCCTAAAAACACTAAACCTTAAAATTCCTAGACCCTAAAATCCCTAGACACTAATAAACCTATAATCTTTTAACACTAGACCCTAAATACACTAGATCCTAAAAACCCTAGACCATAGACCCTCGACCAAAAACCCTTGACCCTAAAAACCCTAGACCATAAAACACCTAAACCTTAAAAACTCTAAACCATAAAACCCTAGAAAGTAAAAACCCTAAACCCTAAAAACCTAGACCATAAAAACCATGGACCCTAGAACCTAAAAACCATAGACCATGAAACACCTAGACCATAAATCCACTAAACAATAAAAACCCTAGACCCTAAATACCCTAGACCCCAAAACCCTAAACCCTAAAAACCCAAAACACAAAAAATCCTAAACCCTTACCCCCTGACTCCATAACCTAGACCATATAACATAACCTAGAACCTAGGCCTTAAAAAACCTAGACCCTTAAAACCCTAGAACCTAAAAACCCTACACCCTAAACAACCTAGACCCTAAAAACGCTATACTCTAAAAACCCTAAATCCATATAACCATAAATCATAAAACCCTAAATCCTTAAAACTATAAACCCTAAAAACCTTACATCCTAAAAACACTAGATCCTAAGACATTAAAACACCTAGACCTTAAAAACCCTAAAGCCTAAAAACCCTAAATCCTAAAAAACCTAAACCCTACAAACTTTAAAACTTAAAGAGCCTAAACCTTTAAAACCCTAAACTCTAAAAACCCTAACCCCTAAAAACCTTAAATCCTTACACCCTGACCCTAGAACCTAGAACCTAGACCCTAGATACTAGACCCTACAATCCATAGACCCTAAAACCTGAGACACTAAAATCCCTAGACCATAAAATCATAGACCCAAAAACCAGAGATGCTAATAACCCCCAAAACTAAAAACCCTAAACCCTAAAAACCATAAAAATACTAGACCCTAAAAACCCTAGACCATAAAACCCCTAGACCCTAAAAACCCTAGACCATAAAACCCCTAGACCCTAAAAACCAAAGTCCCTAAAAACCCTAGACACTAAATTCCCTTGACCTTAAAAATACTACACACTAAAACCCCTAGAAACTAAAACCCCTAGATACTAAAAATATTAAACCCTGAATACCCTGGACCCTAAAAAACCTAGACCCTAAAAATCATAAATCCAAAACCCACTAGGCGCTGAATACCCTAACCCTAAAAACCCCAGAACCTAAAAACCCTAAAACTAAAAACCCTAAACCCAAAAGCCCTAAACCTTAAAAACCCTAAACCTAAAAAAAACTAAACCCAAAAAATAAATCCTAAACAATAAACAATAAAACCCTATACACTAAAAACCCTAAAAAACCTAAATCCCTAAATTTCATACACCCTAAAAACACTAGACCGTAAAAAACCTAGACCCTAAAAACCCTAGAACATAAAACCACTAGACCCTAATGAACCTAGACCCTAAATATACTAGATCATAGACCCTAGTCCCTAAATCCTAGACCCTAAAAACCATAGACCCTAAAAGTCCTAGAACCCTAGATTTTAGACATTAGACCCTGGACCCTAAAATCACTAGACCCTAAAATCACTGGACCCTAAATAACCTAGACGCTAAAAATATAGACCCTAAAAATTCTAGATGCTTAAAAACCTAGCCCCTAATAAACCTAGACCATAAAAACGCTAATCCCTAGGAACCCTAAACCCTAAAAATCTTAGACCCTAAAAACACTAGACCCTAAAATCCAAGACCCTAAATCCTAGACCCTAAAAAACCTAGACCACAAAAGCCCTAGCCCCTAAAATCCCTAGACCCTATAAACTCTAAACCCTAAAAACACTAAACCCTAAAACACCTAAACCCTAGTCTCCTGACCCTAGACACTAGACCCTAGAACCTAGACCCTAATAAACCTAGACCCTAAAAACGCTAATCTCTAAGAACCCTAAATCCTAAAAATCCTAGACCCTAAAAACACTAGACCCTAAAATGCAAGTCCCAAAATCCTAGACCCTAACAAACCTAAAAAATAAATACCCTAAACCATAAAGATCCTAAACCCTAAAAACCCTAGATCCTAAAAACAATATACCCTAATAAACCTAGACCCTAACAACACTAAACCCTAAAAACGCTAAACCCTAAAACACCTATACCCTAACCTCCTGACCTTAGACACTAGACCCAAGAACCTAGACCCTAAAAACCTTAGACGATAAAAACCCTACACCCAAAAAACCCTAGACCCCAAAAGCCCTAGATGTTAAAAACCCTAAAACCTAAAAACCCTACAGCCTAAAAACCCTCCAGCCTAAAAACCCTAAACCCTAACCTCCAGACCCCAGACTCTACACCCTAGACAATAAAAATCTAGACCCTAAAAACCCTAGTCCCTAAAAACACTTGACCCTAAAAACCTTAGACTCTAATAAAACTGGACACTTAAAACGCTAAACCATAAAAACACTAGACACTAAAAACCCTAAACCATAAAAACCCTAAAACATAAATCCCTACAACCAAAAAAACCTAAACCCAAAAAAACCCTAAACCCTAAACCCTAACCCGCTGACTGTAGACCCTAGACACTAGACCATAGACCCTAGACCCTACACCCTACATCCTACACCCTAGATCCTAGACCCTAAAAAGCCTAGTCCCTGATAAATCTAGACTCTAAAATCCTAGCCTCTGGAAACCCTAGACAATAAAAACCCTACAACCTAAAAACCTTAGACCCTAATAAAACCATACCATAAAAACACTATACTCTAAAAAACCTTGACCCTAGAAAACCTAAACCCTTAAACCCTAGACCCTAAACACTCTAGACCCTAAAACCATAAACTCTAAATTCCTAAACACTAAAATAACTAGACCCTAATAAAACTATACCCGAAAAAAACGAAACCCTAAAAAATCCTAGACCTTAAAAGACTAGACACTACAAATTCTAAACCCTAAATAACCTAGACCCTAAAAACTCTAAACCCTAAAAACCCTAAAATATAAAATCCCTACAACCTAAAAACTCTAAGCCCTAAAAACCATAAAACATAAAAACCCTAAAACCAAAAAACCCTAAACCCTAAAAACCCTAAACCCTAACCCGCTGACTGTAGACCCTAGACCCTAGACTCTAGACCCTAGACCCTACACCCTAGATCCTAGACCCTAAAAACCCTAGACCCTGAAAAACCTAGAGTCTAAAATCCTAGCCCCTGAAAACCCTAGACTATAAAAACCCTACAACCTAAAAACCTTAGACCCTAATAAAACCAGAC
The DNA here is from genome assembly GCA_030556225.1 of Cricetiscus sungorus. Taxonomy (NCBI): domain Eukaryota; kingdom Metazoa; phylum Chordata; class Mammalia; order Rodentia; family Cricetidae; genus Cricetiscus; species Cricetiscus sungorus. Next base: position 15,445 of record JANBXA010000414.1, on the reverse strand, counting down.
CATAAAAACACTATACAATAAAAAACCTAGACCCTAGAAACCCTAAACTCTTAAACCCTAGAACATAAACACTCTAGACCCTAAAAAGCATAAACTCTAAAATCCTAAACACTAAAAAATTTAGACCCTAATAAAACTATACCCTAAAAAAACTAAACCCTAAAAATCCTACATCTTAAAAGCCTAGACCCTACAAATTCTAAACCCTAAAAAACCTAGACCCTAAAAAACTTAGACCCTAAAAACCCTAAACCCTAAAAACACTAAACTCTAAAAACCCTAAAACCTAAAAATCCAGGACCCGAAAAACCTAGACCCTAAAAACTTTGATCCTAAAAAAACCCTAGATCCTAACATCCATAAACCCTAAAAACACTAAACCCTAAAATCCCTAGAACCTAAAACTCCTTGACCCTAAAAATACTACACCCTAAAAACCCATGACCTTAAAAACCCTAGACCATAAAAACCCTAAACCATAAAGATCCTAAACCCTAAAATACCTAGATCATAAAAAGAATATACCCTAATAAACCTAGACCCTAACAACACTAAACCCTAAAAACACTCGACCCGAAAAAACCTAGACCCTAAACTCCTGACCCTAGACTATAGAAACCCTAGACCCTGAAAAACCTAGACTCTAAAAATTCTATCCCCTAAAATCACTAGACTATAAAAACTCTACACCCTAAAAACCCTAGACCCTAAAACACTATACTGTAAAAAAACTCAACCCTAAAAACCCTGAAACCTAAAATCCTAGACCCTAAATACCCTAGTGTAGCATGTCTATATTCTGCCTGCCTGCTGCTGTTCTGGTGCGCCAGCCCCAAATAACACTTAGAGACTCTGTATTTCATACAATCCTGTTGGCCAGTTCCCATTATTGTTTATGAGCTAGATCTGTCTTAATTATTAACCCATTTCTACTTTCTAAGTATTTCCACATGGTCATCTTATCGGAGAGCCGCCACTGGTGTCTTTTTCTCCATGCTCTACATCCTGACTCCTCCTAACTACTTCCTCTGTCTTCATACTCTCCTAGACTTGCCTATCTAGGTTCCTATTGGCCAACAGGGCTTTATTAATTAACAAGTATGAGAAACTTATTTACAGAATAACATCTCCCATCACCCTAGATCCTAAAAACCATACCCCCTAAAATCCTAAACCCAAAAAACCTAGACCCTAAAAACCATAGACCTTAATAAAACTATACCCTATAAACACTAAACCCTAAAAATCCTAGACCTTTAAAAGTCTAGACCCTAAAGAACTCTACACCCTAAATAACCTAGACCGTAAAAACCCTAGGCCCTAAAAACCTAGTCCCTATAAAGATAAACCTGAAGCTTAAAAAACCCTTAACAGAAAAAAACCCTAAAACCCAAAACCCAAGCTCCTAAAAACCCTAGATCATAAACCCTAGATCCTAAAAACCCTAAACCCTAAAAACCCAAAACCCAAAATCCAAAAAACCCTATACCCTTACCCCCTGACCCTAGACCCTAGAACCTAGACCATAAAAACCCAAGACTGTTAAATACTAGACCCTAAAACCCTACACCCTAAACACACTAGACCCTAAAAACCCTAGACTCTAAAAACCCTAAACCCTTGTAACCCTAAACCATAAAACCCTAAATCCTAAAAGCCATAAACCGTAAAATCCCTAGAACCTAAAAAAAAAGGATCCTAAAAACGATAGACACCAAAAGACCTAGACCCTAAAAACCCTAAAGCATAAAAACCCTGAAGCATAAAAACCCTAAACCCTACAAACTTTAAAACTTAAAAACCCTAAACCCTAAAAACCCTAAATCCTAAAAAGCCTAAACTCTAAAAACCCTAAACCCTAAAAAATCTAGACCCTAAAAATCCTAGAGCCAGAAAACCATATACTCTAATTTCCCTTGACCCGAAACCCTAACCCTAAAAACTCTGAACCCTAAAAACCCTAAAATCTAAAAAACCTAAAACCTGAAAACCCTAAACAATAAAAACTGTAAACCCTAAAAACTCTAAAATCTAAAAACCCTAAAACACAAAACCCTAAACACTAAAAACCCAAAATATTAAAAAACTAAATCCTAAAATCCAAAAACCCTAAAAACCCTAGACCATAAAAACTCTAGACCCTAAAAATCCTAGACCATATAAACCGTACACACTAAAAACATGAGACCCTAAAATCCTAAAACCTCAAAACCCTAGACCCTAAAAACTCTAGACCCTAAAAACCCTGTACCCTAAAATCCCTAAACCTTAAAAAGTCAAAACCCAAAAACCCATAAACCCTTACACCTGACCCAAGACCCTAGACCATAGACCCTAGAACCTACACCCTAAAAACCCGAGACCCTTAAACACTAGACAGTAAAACACCTACACCCTAAACACACTAGAACCTAAAAACCCTAGACTCTAAAAATGTTAAACCCTTATAACTCTAAACCATAATACCATAAATCCTAAAAACCATAAACCCTAAAAACTGTAGATCCTAAAAACACTAGATCCTAAAAACCATAGACACTAAAAGACCTAGACCCTAAAAACTCTAAACCCTAAAAACCCTAAAGACTAAAAACCCTAAACCCTACGAATTTTAAAACTAAAAACCCTAAATCCTAAAAATCCTAAAACCTAAAAACCCTAAACACTAAAAACCCTAAAACTTAAAACCTATAGACCCTTAAAAACCTAGACGCAAAAACCCTAGACCCCAAAAACCCTAGACCCAGAAAAACATACATGCTAAAATCCCTAGACCCAAAACCTAAAAACCCTAAAACCTAAAAACCCTAAACCCTAAAAACCATAAACCCTAAAAACCATAAACCCTAAAAACCCTAAACCTTAAAAAACCAAAACCCTAAATATCATAAATCATAAAAAACCTAAACCATAAAACATTAAACACTAAAAACTCAAAATCTTAAAAAACATAAACCCTAAAATCCATAAACCCTAAAACCCTAAACCCAAAAACTCCTAAAACCTCAAAACCCTAGACCCTAAAAACCCTAGACCCTAAAAACCATGAACCCTAAAAACCCTAGAACATAGACCCTAGACCATAGACCTAGACCCTAAAAACCTTAGACACTGTAATGCCTTAGACTATAAAAACCATAAACCGTAAAACCCTAGACCCTAAAACTCATAGACCCAGAAAATCATTGACCCTAAAATCCCTAGACCCAAAACCTAAACCCTCAGAACCCTGAAACTTAAAAACTGTAAACACTAAAACCCTAAAACTTAAAAAAAACTAAGCCATAAACACCATAAATCGTAAATACCCTAAACCATAAAACCTGAAACAATAACATCCCAAAATCTTAAAAAACCTAAACCCTAAAATCCATAAACTCTAAAAACCATAGACCCTAAAAACACTAGACCCTAAAAACCATACACCATATAAATCCTAGACAATATAAACCGTAGACCATAAAAACCCTCGACCCTAAAAACCTTCGACCCTAAAAAACCTGGACCCTAAAAACCCTAGAAAATAGACCCTAGACCATAGACCCAAGACCCTAAAAACCATAGACCCTGTAATCCCTAGAACATAAAAACCAGACACCGTAAAAACCCTAGATCCTAAAAACTCTAGATCCTATACCTAAGCCCGTAGACACTAGACTATTTAAAACCCACGACCCTAAAAACCCTAAACCCTAAAAACACAAAACCCAAAAAAACCCTATACACTTACCCCCTGACCCTAGAACCTAGGCCCTAGAACCTAGAACCTAGAAACTAAAAACCTGACACACTTAAACACTAGACCCTAATACACTACATCCTAAACAAACTAGACCCTAAAAACCCTAGACTCTAAAAACCCTAAACCCTTCTAACCCTAAACGATGAAACCCTAAATCCTAAAAGCCATAAGCCCTAAAATCCCTAGAACCTGAAAACACCATATCCTAAAAACCATAGGCACTAAAAGACCTAGATTTTAAAAACTCTAAACCACACAAACTTTAAAACTTAAAGACTCTAAACCCTAAAAAGCATAAACACTAAAAACCCTAAAAATCCTAGACCTAAAAACCCTAGACCAAATAACACTAGACCCTAAAAAGCCTAGACCCAGAAAAACATAGACCCTAAAATCCCTAGACCGAAAATCCTAAACCCTAAAACCCCTAAAACCTAAAAACCCTAAAACCTAAAATCCCTAAACACTAAAAAACATAAACCATAAAAACCCTAAACCCTAAAATACCTAAACCCTAAAAACCATAAATCCTAAATCCCTAAACCATAAACCCTAAACACTAAAAACCCAAAATCTTAAAAAACCTAAACTCTAAAATCCAAAAACCCTAAAAACTCTAGACACTAAAAACACTAGACCCTAAAAGCCATAGACCCTAAAATCCTAGACCATATAAACCGTAGACCATAAGAACACTAGACCCTAAAAAAATAGGTCCTAGAACCATAAACTCTAAAAACGCTAAAGCTTAAAAACCCTAAACTCAAAAAGTCCTAAAACCACCAAACCGTAGACTCTAAAAACCCTAGACCCTAAAGAGCCTGGACCCTAAAAACCCTAGAACATTAACCCTAGACTCTAGACCCTAGACCCTGAAAACCATAGACCCTACAACCCTTAGACCATAAAAACCCTAAACCGTAAAAACCCTAGACCCTAAAAGCCCTAGATCCTAGACCTTAGACTAGACCTCAGACACTAGACTCTACAAACCCTAGACCATAAAAACCCTTGACCCTAAAAACCCCTAGACACTAAAAACCCTAAACAAAAAAAAGCCAAAACCCAAAATACCCTAAACCTTACCCTCTGACCCAAGTCCCTAGACAATAGACCCTAGAAACTAGACCTTAAGACCCGAGACCAATAAACACTAGACTCAAAAATCCTACACCCTAAACACACTAGACCCTAAAAAGCCTAGACCCTAAAAACCCTAAACCCCTATAACCCTACACCATAAAACCCTAAATCCTAAAAGCCATAATCCCTAAAAACCCTAGAAACTGAAAACACTAGATCCTAAACACCATAGACATTAAAGACCAAGACCCTAAAACCCTAAACCCTAAAAACCCTAAACAGTAACCCACTGACCCTAGACTCTAGACCCTAGAACATAGACACTACACCCTTAAAAACATTGACAATAAAAACATACACCATAAAAACACTAGACCCTAAAATCCTGGACAATAAAAACCCTAAAACCTAAAAACCCTAAACTCTAAAAACTCTATACAGTAACCCGCTGACCCTGGACTCTAGACCCTGGACCCTAGACCCTAAAAAGCCAAGACAATAAAGCCCTAGACCCTAAAAACCCTAGACCCTACAAAACATAGACCATAGAACCTAGTTTCTAAAAGGCCTTGACACTTAAAACCCTAGACAACATATATATTGACCCTAAAAATCATAAAACCTAAAAAACCAAAATAATAGACCCTAAAAACCTTACATCATAAAAAACCTAGATGCTAAAACCCTAAACCCTAACTCCATGACCCTAGACCCTAGACCTTAGATCCTAGACCCTAAAAACCCTAGGCCCTGAAAAACCAGGACTATAAATCCTAGCCCCTAAAATCCCTAGACTATAAAAACCCTGCACCCTAAAAACCATAGACCCTAACAACTCTAGACCCCAAAAACAATATACTATAAAAAACCTCAACCTTAAAACCCTGAACGCTAACACCCTAGACCCCAAACACCCTAGACCCTAAAAACCATAAACCCTAAAATCCTAAACTTTAACAAACCTAGACCATAAATCCTAAACCCTAATAAAAATGTACCCTAAAAACACTGAACCCTAAAAATCCTAACCTTAAAAAGACTAGGCCCTAAAAACTGTAGACCCTAAATAAAATAGATCCAAACAACCCTAGACTTTAAAACACCTAGACCCTAAAAACCGCAGACCCTAAAATACATAGACCCGAAAATCCTAGATCAAAAAACAGTAGAGCCTAAAAAACTAGACCCTAAAAACACAACATCCAAAAAAGCCTAGACCCTAAATTCCCTAAACCATAAAAACTATAAACACCTAAAGTTAAAACCCTAAACTCTAAAAACCCTAAAACCTAAAAATTTTAGACTCTAGACCCTAAAAATCCTAGATCCTAAAAACCCTAAATCCTAAATATCCTAGAATCTATAAACCCTAAAACCTAAAAACCCTATACCCTAATACACTATACCCCCAAAACACTAGACCCTAAAAATCCTAGACCCTAAAAATCCTAGACCCTAATTATCAAAGACCCCAAAAACCCTAGAATCTAAAACTCTTAGACCCTAAATCCCTAATCCCTAAAAAACAACATAGACCCAAAAAACCCTAGACATTAAAACCCATAGACCCGAAAAATGCTAGACCCTAAAAACCGTAGACTCTAAAATCAGTAGACCCTAAAAGCACTAGACCCTAAAACCCTAAATCCTAAAAACCCTAAACCCTAAAACCCTAAACCCTAAAAACCCTAAACTCTAAAACTCTAACCCCTAATCTCCCTAAACTCTTACCCCCTGACCCTAGACCTTAGACCCTAGATACTAGACCCTAAAAAATATAGACCCTAAAAACCTGAGACCTAAAAACCCTAGACCCTAAAAAACCTAGACCCCAAAACCCTAGGTGCTGATAACCCTAAACACTAAAAACCCTAAACTCTAAATCCCCAAAATCTAAACATTCTAGTCCTAGAAATCATAGACCCTAAAAACTCTAATCCCTAAAATCCCTATACCCTAAAACCCTAGACCATAAAAACCCTAAAACCTATAAACCATAAAACTTAAAACCCTAAACACTAAAAACCCTAAACCTTAAAAACACTAAAACCTAAAATCCGTAAACCACTAAAACCCTAAAAGCCTAAAAACCCTAAACAGTAGCCCCCTCACCCTAGAATCTAGACCCCAGAGGCTACAACATACACCCTAAAAAAACATAGACAATAAAAACCTTACACCATAAAACACTAGACTCTAAAATCCTAGACCCTAAAAACCCTAGAAGCTAATAACCCTAGACCCTATAAAAGATAAACCCTAAAAAGTCTAGACCCTACAAACCTTAGACCTTAGACCCTAGACGCTAAAAAGCCTAGACCATAAAAACTGTACCCTAAAAACATAGACTCTAAAAGACCAGGACCCTAAAACCCTAGACAGTTAAAACCCTAGTCCCTAAAACCCCAAATCTCTAAAACACTCTAAAAAGCCTAAATAAAAACCCTAGACCCTAAAAACCCTAGACCATAAACACCCTACACCCTAAAAACTCTAATCCGTAAAAAACCTAATTCCTAAAAACCCTAAACCCTAAAAACCCTAAACCCTAACAACCCTCAAATCTAAAATGCCTAAAATCTAAAAACTCTACAACCTAAAAAACCTAGACCCTAAATTCCTAGACCCTAAAAACCCTAGACCCAGAAAAACCTGGACTCTAAAAATCCTAGCTTCTAAAACCACTAAACTATAAAAGCTCTACACCCTAAAAACCCAAGATTGTAATAACCCTAGGTCCTAAAAACACTAAGCTATAAAAAAAAAAAGCCTCGACCCTAAAAACCCTGAACCCTAAAACGTTAGACCCTAAATACCTTAGATCCTAAAAACCAAAAACCGTAAAAAACCTAGACCATAAAAACCTAGACCCTAAAAACATAAACCCAAAACACCCTGAAGATTAAAAACGCTAAACAGAAAAAACCCTAAAACCCAAAACCCTAGATCCTAAAATACCTAGACAGTAAAAACGCTAAACACTAACAACCCTAGACTCTAAAGACCCTAGACCCTAGACCCTAGACCCTAAACCATAGACCCTGAAACTTCTAGACCATAAAAACCATAAACAATAAAACCCTAGAACCTAAAATCCCTAAACCATAAAAACCCAAACCCCCAAAAAACCCTAAACTCTTACCCCCTGACTCCAGACCCTAGTCCATACCCTAGAACCCAGACCCTAAAAACCCTAGACCCTTAAAACCCTACACCTAAAAATCCTACACCATAAACAAACTAGACCCAAAAAATCCTAGACTCTAAAATCCCTAAACATTTATGACCCTAAACCATAAAACCCTAAATCCTAAAAACCATAAACCCTAAAAACTGTAGACCCTAAAAGTTTTAACACTAAATACTAGACCCTAAAAACCCTAAAACCTAAACCCTAACACCTAAAAATCCTAAACCACAAAACCCTAAAACCTAAAAACCCTAACCAAAAAACACCTGACCCTAGACCCTAGACCCTAGACTCTAGATCCAAAAACTAGAGATGCTAATAACCCTAAAAACTAAAAACCCTAAACCCTAAAAACCCTAAACCCTAAAAACCCTAGACCCTAAAAACCCTAGTCCTAAAAATCATAGAACCTAAAAACTCTAAACCCTAAAACCCTAGACTCTAAAGCACTGGACACTAAAAACCCTAAAACCTAAAAACCCTAAACTTTAAAAACCCTAAACCCTAAAATCCGTAAACCCTAAAAACCATAAACCCTAAAAACCCTAAACAGTAAAACTTCTGACCTTATTCTCTAGACCCTAGACCCTAAAAAACCAAGACAATAAAAGCTCTAGACCGTAAAAACACTACACCCTACAAATCATAGACCCTAAAAACTATAGAACCAAATAACAGTACACCCTAAACACACTAAGCCCTAAGAACCCAAGACCCTACAAACTCTAGACAATAGAACTTATTCCCTAAAAGACCTAGACCCTAAAAATCCTAGACCCTAAAAAACCCTAGGCACTAAACACCATAAAACTTAAAAGCCCTGCATCCTAAAAAACCTAAACCATAAAAACCCTAGAGCATAAAAACCATAGAACATAAAAAACCTAGACCCTAGAAACCCTAAACCCTAACCGCCTGGCCCTGGACCCTAGACCCTAGACCCGACACCCTAAAAACCCTAGGCCCTAGCAACACTAGGCCCTGAAAAACCTAGACTATAAAAATCCTAACTCCTAAAAACCCTAGACTATAAAAATCATACACCCTAAAATCCCTAGACCCTAATAACTCTAGACCATAAAACAATATAATGTAAAAAAACTTGACCCTAAAAACCCTGAACCATAACACCCTAGACCCAAAACACCCTAGACCCTAAAAACCATAAACCCTAAAATCCTAAAGCCTAAAAAAACTAGACCCTAAAACTCTAGACCCTAATAAATCTATACCCTAAAAACACTAAACCCTAAAAATCATAGACCGTAAATAACCTAGACCCTAAAAACCCTAGACCCTAAAACCATAGACTCTAAAAATCAGTTGACCTTAAAAATCATAGATCCAAAAATCCTAGATCATAAAAACAGTAGAACTTAAAAAATCTAGACTCTAAAAACAATAGACCCAAAAAGACCTAGATGGTAAAAACCCTAAACCCTAAAAAACATAAACCCTAAAAAACCTAAAGCTTAAAAACCCTAAACTCTAAAAACCCTAGAACCTAAAACCCCTAGACCCTAACAACACTATACCCTAAAAACCCTAGACCCTAAAAACTCTAGACCCTAAAAATCCAAGACCCTTAAAACCCTAGAACCAAAACTCCTAGACACTAAATTCCTAATACCTAAACCTAGACCATAAAAATCCTAAAGCCTAAAATCAATAAACTCCACAAACCCAAAAACCAAAAAACCCTAAACCCTAAAAATCCTAAACCCTAAAAAACCTAAAACCCCAAAAAACCCTAGACCCTAAAACCATAGACCCTAAAATCTGTAGATCTTAAAATCCCTAAACCCTAAAAAACCTAAGACCTAAAATCTCTAAACCTAAAAACCCTTACCATAAAAACCCTCAACCCTATAAACCCTAAACCTTAAAAACCTAAAGCATATAAACCATAAATCCTAGAAAACCTAAACTATAAAACCCTAAACACTAAAAACCATACACATTAAAATTCCTAAACCCTAAGATCAATAACCCAAAAAACCCTAGAACCTAAAAACACTAGTCCCTAAAAACCATAGACCCTAAAAGTCCAAGACCATAAAAACCATACACCCTAAAAACCCTAGACCCTAAAAACCCTAAACCCCAAAAACCGTACAGCTTACAAATCATAAACTCTAAAACCCTGAAAACTTAAAGCCCTGGACAATAAAAAACCTAAACAATAAAATCATAGACCCTAAAAGCCCTAGACCATAAAAATGCTAGACACTAAAGACCCTAGACCATAAAAACCCTACACCATAGACACTAAAAACCTAGTCCATAAAAACTGTAGACCATTAAAACCATAGACCCTAAAAACCCAGGAAGCTAAAACCTTAGACCCTAGAAAACATAAACCATAATACCCTAGACCCTAAAAACTGTAGACCCTAAAAAACCTAGTCCCTAAAATTCCTACACCCTAAAAACCCTAGACCCTAAAAACCCTAGACCTTAAAAACCATAAACCCTAAAAACCCTAAACCCTAAAAACTCTAAACTATAAACCTAAATCCTAAAATGCAAAACCCTAAATACCCTAAACCCTAAAAACCCTAAACCCTAACCCCCGACCCTTGACCTAGGCCCAAGACCCTAGATACTAGGGTATAAAATCAGTAGACCCTAAATATCAGAGATCCTAAAAATTCGAGACCCTAAAAACCTTAGAACCTAAAAAACCTAGATGCTAATAACCCTAAACACTAAAAACCCTAAACCCTAAAGACCCTAAACCATAAAAACAGTAGACCCAAAAAACCCAAGCAAAAAAACCCCTAGACCCTAAAGACCATAGACCCAAAATCCCTAGACCCTAAAAACCCTGAACACATAAAACGCTAAATCCTAAAAACCTAAAACCAAAAACCCTAAATTTTAAAAACCCTAAACCTTAAAAACCTAAACCCTAAAATCAATAAATCCTAAAAACCCTAAACCATAATACACTAAACACTAAAAACCCTAAACTTTATAAAACCTAAACCCTAACATCCATAAATCCTAAAAACCCTAGATCCTAAAAGCCATAGACCCTAAAAATCCTAGACTAAAAAAACCATAGACCCTAAATCCCTATACTCTAAAAGCCCTAAACCCTAAAAACCCTAAAGCTTAAAATCCCCAAATTCTAAAACTCTAAAACCTAAAAATTCTAGACCCTAAATATCCTAGACCCTAAAAACCCAAGACTCTAAAACACCTAGACCCTAAAAATCCTAAATGCTAAAAACCCTAGACCGTACAATCCCTAGACAATAGACCCTAGACCATAGACTCTAGACCCTAAAAATCATAGACCCTAAAAACCCTAGACCATAAAAACCCTAGACCCTAGACCTTAGACTGTAAAATCTAGACCCTAAAAACCCTAGACCCTAAAAGCCCTACACCATAAAAACACTAAACACTAGAAACCCTAAACCCTAATCCCCTGACCTTTGACCCTAGACCATAGACACAAGAACCTAGACCCTAAAAATCCTAGACCCTTAAAACCCTAGACCCTAAATATCCTACACCCTAAACACCTTAAAATCCTAAAAATCATAGACTCTAAAACCCTAAACACTTATAACCCTAAAATTCCTAAATCCTTAAAACCATAAACCCTAAATTCCCTAGATCCTAAAAACCATACACAATAAGACACCTAGACCATAAAAACCCTAAACCCTAATAACTCTACAGCCTAAAAACCCTAAACCATCGAAACCCTAAAACCTAAAAACCATAAACCCTAAAAATCCTAAACCCTAAAAACCCTAAACCTTAAAACCCTAAACCCTAGAAACACTAAACCCTAAAAACCCTAAACTCTAAAAACCCTAAACACTAAAACCCTTAAATCCTTACCCCCTGACCCTAGACCCTGGGCCCTAGCCTCTAGATACGAGATTCTAAAATCAATAGACCTTAAAAACCCAAGACATAAAAACCCTAGACCGTAAAAAAAACCTAGGCCCTAAAAACTCTAGACTCTAATAAACTTAGACCCTAAAACCCTAAGCAATAAAAACCATAAACCCAAAAACCTTAGACAATAAAATCTCTAAAACCCTAGTCCTAAAAAACATAGACTCTAAAAACCCTAAACCCTAAAAACCCTAGACCCTAAAACATAAAAACCCTAAACCACAAAACCCTAAATAATAAAATCCATAAACCCTAAAAACCATAACACTCAAAACCCTAAAAGTAACCCCCTGACATAGACCCTAGACCCTAGACCCTAGACCCCAGACCCAAGTTCCTAGAGCCTGGACCCTAATAAACCTAGACATTAAAAACACTAGACGCTAAAGACCCTAGTCCCTAAAAACCCTAGTTTCTAAAAAAACTAGTCCCTAATAACCTTGACCCTAAAAACACTATACTCTAGAAAACCTAGACCCTAATAACTCTAGACCCAAAAAACCCTTGACCCTAAAAACCCTAGACCCTGAAAACCCTAGACCCTAAAAACCCTAGACCCTATAAACCCTAGTTCCTAAAAAAATAGTCCCTAAATAAGCTTGACCCTAAAAACACTATACTCTAAAAATCCTAGACCCTAGTAACCCTAGATCCTAAATATCCTCAACCCTAAAAACCCTAGAGCCTAAAATTCCTAGACCCCTAAAAACCCAAGACCCTAAAACACTAAAACCTAAAATCCTTAAACTCTAACCCCATGTTCTAGACCCTAGTCCCTAGACCCTCGACCCTAAATACCCTAGAACCTAAAAATTATAGACCCTAAAAGCCCTAAAACCTAAAAGCCCTAAAACCTAAAAACCCTAAACTGTAAAACCCTAAACCCTAAAACCATTAAACCCTAAAAACCCTAAACCCTAAAACCCTAAGCTTTAAAAACCCTAAATCCTAACCCCCTTACCCTAAATCCTAACCATAGACCCTAGACCCTAAAATCCCTAGACACTAAAAACCCTAGACCCTAAAAACCCTAGACCCTAAAACCTGTGCTTCAGTGCTGTGACACAGTGACAGTGAGTAAATGCTGTGCGACAGTATTCAGTCACTGGGAGAGTGTGTTTTGACCATTGGTGGGTGTGCTGCCTCAGTGTGAATTCTGTGATTCCTTCATAGTTACATTTACATCATGGGCATGAGTGCTGAGACACTGCGTGTTCTGACAGTGTGAGAGACTCCTGTGAGACTGTTGGTAATTGATTTGATTCTATACTTGAGTGAATTGACAGTGTTTATGAGAACTACAATAATGTACGTTAGCCCTGCTACACTGGTCATAAGTGCTGAGACACTGTGTGAGAGTAATGGGCCATTATGTGAGAGTGCTGTGGCAGTGTGTATGCATGCTGTGACTTTTAGTGTTAATGTTGTGACAGTGCTAGCACAATGAAAACTGTGCGAGAATCTCTGATACTGGGGGTATGTGCTGTGACTCTACGTGAGTGTTGTGATTCTGCTTGAGTACTGTGACTCTACGTGAGTGTTGTGTTGATGTGTGCAGGTCAGGAAACACGTTACATGTGCTGTGACATAATTCAAGGGTAATATTTGAGTGGGATTCAGTGGTTTTCTAGTGATTCAGCATGGAGAGTGCCTGTGCATCAGTGCTTGATGCACTGCAAAGATTTTAATCACCATTTAGCCTGCTCTGACAATGTAGTAGAATGCTTTCACAGTTGGTGAGAGTGTTGAGACAGTGTGTGTGAGTGCTGTGATTCTGTATGTCAATGATGTGACACAGATCTAGAGCGCTAAATCAATGTGTGAGACTGCTGTCACATTGAGGAAGCTAACTCGCTTTGGCAGAGTGCTGAGACACTGTGGATCTCTGCGTCAATACTGTCACACAGTGTGAGAGAGGTAGGACTCTAAATTTTTCTTACCCTAACTATAAACATAAACTTATACCTAAGCCATAGTCTAAGCCTTACCGTAACTCTAAACCTAACCTTAACCCTAGTGCTGAACCCAATCCAGATCATAACACTAACCGTATCCCTAATGCTTATCCTAACCTTACCTCTGAGGGAGTGCACTGACACAACTCCAGTGTTCTGAGAGAGTATGTGTCAAAGCTGTGGTTCTATTAGTGACAATGTGTGATACAGAAACACTATATACATGCTCAGAAACTTTGAGAAAATTATGACCCTTTGAGAGAGAGCTGCTACAATGTCTGTGAATGGAGTGAACATTTACATCAATGCTTCATACAAGGCATCAGTGTGAAAGCACTATGCAAGTGTGTTCTGATGCTGTAAAAGACTGTTTACAAAGTGTTTGTCTGCTATGATTCTATGTGTCAGTGCTTTTACACAGAGTGTGGGAGCTAACATTGTAAGATACTACTAACCAAAACATAATGCTAACTCTACCCCATTCAAACCCCGAAGATAACCCTAATGCTAATGAAACCCCAATACTGAATCTATATCTAAACCTAACCCTAACACCAAGAGTAACACTTATTTGAAATATGACAAAATCTTTGTGGGAGTACTTTCACACATTGCAGACAGCTTTGACAGTGTGTGCGAATGCAGTTACCGCTAGTTACCACTCTTACACAGTGAGAGAATGCTGGAGAATGCTGGAATATTGTGAGAAGAGTGCACTGACAGTGTGGAGTGCTTTGATTGTTTGCCAGAGGGCTGTGACAGTCTTTATGATGCTGGCAATATGTGTGTGTGTGGGGGGGTGTGTGGGTGTGGGTGTGTGTATGTGTGTAAAATTGTACCTGAGTGTTGTGCTCTTTAAGAGAGCAATGTGACTCTTTCTGAGAAGGTTGAACCAGTGTGTGTTAATGGTGTTAATCTGTGCTCCAGAGCTGTGACAAAGTGAGGGTGAGAAAACGCTGTGCGACACTACACTTTCCCTGGGAGAGTGTCATTTGACCAATGATGAGTGTTCTGACTCAGTGTGTGAATTTTGTGATTCCTTTATAATTGAATTTACACCATGGGCATGAGTGCTGAGAAACTGTTTGAGTGCTCTGACAGTGTGCGAGATTCCTGTGAGAGTGTTGGTAGGTGCTTTGATTCTATACGTGAGTGCATTGACAGTGTTTATGAAAATTACAGCATTGTATGTGAGTCCTGAAACACTGGGCATAAGTGCTGGGACACTGTGTGAGAGTAATGGGCCACTTTGCTAGAGTGATATGGTACTGTGTGTGCATGCTGGGAATTTTAGTATTAGTTTTGTGACCATGCTAGCACGATGAAAATTTGCAAGAAATTCTGACACTAGGAATATGATCTGTGACATTGGGGTTGAGTTTTGTGATTTCGGATGAGTACTGTGACTCTGCGTGAGGGTTGTGTCAATAGGTGCTTTCACATTTAAAGAGTGTTGAGACAATGTTTGTGAGTGCAGTGAATCTGTATGTCAATGATGTGGCACAGATCTACAGTGCTAAATCAATGTGTGAGACTGTAGTGCATTGACACACCTCC
>JANBXA010000413.1:105000-287421 GCA_030556225.1 Cricetiscus sungorus | reverse complement strand
GTGTACTTGTTCTTGCAGAGGACCTAAATGGTGGCTCATGAACAAATGTAACTCCAGTCTAAGGCATTCATTGCCCTTTTTAAATATGTATGAGCTACACACTCATACTTACAAAATCACCCAAATCATTTAGGACAAATAAGATGGTCTCAGTTCTGATTGGGCAAACACCCCCCACCTGCAGAACCTCAGGCTCACACCAGGCAGAACTCTGAGCAGCATCACCTCAGGAGAGACCCCACGCTCAGACACGCTACTGCTGGTCTTAGGGCCCTGCTTCCGAGGGCACCAAAGGCTAGGATGCTGTTTCACGGCCTGCGATCAGGATGGTGGGGGCTGAGTACTGAACTAGGGGTCCGAACACAGGGCCTGGGCTGTGAATATGATGGTATTACAGGCACCTGCCCCTTTCCTTCATTTAGATATGTCCCAGGATTATCATTCCTGGTGGCAATGACATCTCCTCCTTGCTCCATTGAACTCTTCCCAAGGCCAAGACTCCTGGATGTGGCACAGGAATTCGAGAGCCCTGTGGAGTCAGGAGAGAAGGCAGTGCTGCCAGGCACGTTGGAGACCTAGAGCCTGTTTGAACTGAAAGACCCCCCACTCAAGGCTAATAGCTTAAGGCCTGGCTTAGCAATGGAAACGCCATTTTGCAAGGCTTCCACATAAACAAGTAAAAAGTCAGTACAAAGACAGGACAAGGTCAGTACTCACAGGCTGCCAAATAAGATATCTGTGAACAGACATTTGGCCTTGGGGAGGGAGCAGAGAGCTCAGAGAAAAACCCAAACATAAGCTAGGTCAGCTATTATCAGATCCCCAAACACGTAAGGAACTTGCCCTCGGATAATCCAATGCCTTATCTGAGCTGGCCAATGGGACCCCTGTAACTATGCATCTCGCTTCTGTACCCATGCTTTTGCTACCCAGCCCTATAAAAGTCCCTCTCCCCAGCCTGTGGGCGCGCAAGTCCTCCGAGAGACTTTGTCGCCCACAGGTACCTGTGTATCTCAAATAAACCTCTTACAGTGTGCATCCGCATCCGTGGTCTCGGCTTGGTCTTTGGGTCCAGGGGTCTCTTCCTGGAGGGAAGTCCTCTTCTGAGGTCTTTCAGAACCAGAACCGGGCTGTAGCTGCAGCTGGAGCTAGGGTGGGTCATGGAGTTCCTCTGTGGTTTTCTCTGAGCCTGGAGCCTCCATGTAGACTGTTTCAGCTGCAGCTCATTAGCTTTGGGTTTGGCCAGCCCTGCTCAGCAACACAACCGAGATTCAACCCGACCCAACCTCAGAGCTTATGATATTTTAAAATGAACTCTAAGAATGAGCAAGCCTCCCAGGCGTGGTGACACACACCTTTAATTCCGGCACTAGGGAGGCAGAAGCAGGAGGATCTCTGAGTTGGAGGGCCACGTATTTATTAAATAATGAGTGTTACAGAACAGCTGGCACTGAAAGGATGAAAATACAGCCTAACTCTCTAATAACCACTAAAAGTTAGAAATTAAAAAAATGTCTATCAGCATGTATTTAAAAATCACCCTAGCTGCATGCAAAGCATGGGAAAAAAGAAAAACACATGAATATCTTGGTCACGATGACCAGTTTGAAATTATTATTCATAACCACCTGGTTTCTGAGGAATGTTGTTATCCACAACAACAGTCTGGGAATTGTTATGGGTCATCCTGTCCACAAAGAAAATGAATGACTAAAGAGACGGGACTCATGTCAAGAAGGAAAAACTAGAAAGAACAAGTGCCTCTGCCAATAGATATAGATGACTCTCTGACTGGAGAGGACATTCTCCCTGCCCGCATTTTCTTAAGGACAAGGATACTGAGCCTGCTGGTCCTAGAGAAAGAAAACCCCCTAACCTTGCAGGTGCGCTAAACAATCCCACCTTGTAAAAACTGTGTACTCTATGAAATATCTGTAACCTAGGAAACTTTATTAACCATCCAAGTTTTGAACTGCCCCAGGACCTTGCTTTTAGGCTTAGTGAAAATAAAAGGCTAGCTTTGAAACTGGCCTTGTTAGCTTTGATGTAAATCCTATAAAAAGCTATCTCAATTCTGCCCTCGAGGTCCTCAGTCCTCTACCCCTGTGTGGTGCATGACTGTGGACCCCAGTGCACTTGGAATAAAAACTCCTCATGCTATTTGCATGGAGACCTCTTCTCATGAGTGTTTTGGGGTGTCACCTTTCCTGAGTGGGAGCGTGAAGGTCCACGCTATGCAGGTCTTTCAGGACTACAGTGAGAAAGCCTATCTCATAAAACAAAGAATAAAATAAGTAGTTAAACTGGCTGTGTGTGGTAGTACATGTCTTCAATCCCAGCACTCAGGAGGCAGAGGCAGGAAGATATCTGTGAGGTCTCCCACAACCTGATCTACAGTGAGCTCCAGGACACCCATGACTATATAAGAGAGACCTGACCTCAAAAAGCAAACAGACAAAACAAAACAAAACAAAAAAAACCCTTCATCCTCTATAGCCAACAGGTCAATGTAAATTAAAATTATTTTGAGATGTTTTTTCTTGCTCAGAAACGCCAAGATAAGTAAAACCAGCCACAGCTCATGGAGATGAAGATGTTGGGGGAATGAAACTCTTATTCATTGCTGTTGGGAGCATAAAAAGGTACAGCCAGACCACCCACACCATCTACCCAGAAGCCTTAGTGGCCGACTTACCCTGGATATCAGCAAGCTTTCCAGGCTTGTCCAGATCCATGCTGGTGTTTGAAAATCTGTTCCAAGACTAAATTTCTTTCCATCCAGGCTCCTCCCACATCCTCCACTCTTTTTTGCACCTCCTCCAACAGACCCTCCCACTCTGTGGTCCCACTCACTCTACAGCCCCACCCTGTGAAAGCTTGGCATAGTAGAGAATGTCTTTCATTACTGAGCAGATTTTTCTCAGAGCCATGTAAAACTAACACATCCTTTGCCACACTCTCTTAGTGCTCACCTTCTCCTGGGGCTCCCTCTAAGTGGAAATCTGGTCTGCTGTATGGCCCCCTCTTTATTCGTGTTGTTGTATCCCTTCCTTTCTCTCATTCCTCCATGTTGTTGTTTTATTAGACACAGTTTCTCTGTGTAATCCTGGCTGTCTCGGAACTCACTCTGTATACGAGGCTGAACCAGAACTCACAGATTTGATTGCCTTTGCCTCCAGAGGACTGGGATTAAAGGTGTGAGTTACCATGCTAAGGTCTTTTTTGTCTCCCCTCCCGTGCCCTCCCCTCCCGTCCCCTTCCCTTCCCACATTTCTCTACATAGCCAGGGCTGTCCTGTACCTCACTGTATAGACCAGGTTGCTTCAACATCCCAGAGATCTGCCTGCTTCTGCCTCATCTGTGCTGGGATGAACGGATGGTCACCCTTCATGAAGGGGGATGGTCTGCTCAACCCTAGAACTTTCTGGCTGGGACTCATTTAAGCCATGATGCCACCAGTGCCCAGTTCCACTTTTGGGCCACCTAGAGTCTCACTCTGCTCGCCGAGGTCCCCGGAGGTGCCCAGGCCCCACATTGGCCTCTAAGCTCCTGTACACAGTGCAGGCCTCATGCTGATTGTCTTTTCACAGACTGACCCTGCACTGAATGAATGAATGAATGAATGGTCAGTGCACAGCTGCTGGAGAATTTGTGTGAGAATAACTGCCTTCAGTCCACCCCGGAGACCTCTAGGCTTGTTTCCAAGGGTTTTATCCCCTTTCATTTGCCTCGACACAGAAGGGACATGCGACCTTCGACTTGTTCTGGAAAACAGAATTAGGGAAGATTTCATTTCACTGGGCCAAGATCAAGAAATGTTCTTGAGGTCTACAGAGGATTAAAGCTAAGTACTGAAAGGGGTAAACTAAGTGGAAAGGCTTCACTTCTAATAACGTACACTGGGGAAAATGGGAAATTCCCATCCAACTCTTGTTACTCATACTGAAGAGGAATATGAACCAGACCCTCAGTCACCCCCTGCTTCAGCAGCCATGTCAGGATGCAGAAAAGACAGGTAGGCCTCCAACTCAGCACCTAACACAAAGAAACTCCACATCCCTTGGCCTCCTGGAGCCTAGGGCCAAAACTGAACACAAAGAAAGTCCCCAAATGTCAACCAATCAGAAACCAGCCGGTAGATATTGGTGTAATCCTGTGATGTTTGCCTTTAAAAGCCTGGCAGTCCACAGGGAACTCACTTCCTCTGGTGGCTGCTGCTTCAGCCAGCTAGACGAGGTCCCTGTCATGGTTGGATGAATGATAAACCTTGTGCATTTGCATCAGTGGGTGTGTCTCCCTCTGGTGGTCTCTCTGTGGATCTTTGTGACTTGGGCACGCAAAAGTACAACATCAAATTAATGTAAAATTTACCAAGCAGTACTTGGTCAGTCTTAGTGACAGAGAAAGAACTAATACAGCTTGTGGGAAATCCTCACATAAATCCCCAATACAAGGTGAAATATGAACAAAGTAGAAATATGTTTATTCATAACACTTTATTACAATGAACGTATTTAAAGAAACATGTCTCCCGGCTGTGGTGGCCCACACCTTTGATCCAGTACTAGGGAGGCAGTTTTTGCTCTTGGTGTGCGAGGCCAGCCTGGTCTACAGAAAAACCCCAGGATGCCCAGGGCTACACAGAGACACCCTCTGTGTGAGTGTACATATTTTATTTTGTGTGTGTACTCTGGACTCACTCACTCCAGGACTCATATGTGGAGGTCAGACGACAACATGTGGATTGTGCCATTACCCTTCCATCATGGGTTCCCTGAGAACAATCTTAGGTTCACATATTTGGTGGCAAACCCTCACTAACTAAGCCATGGCCCAGAAATCTTCCAATTATTTTATTTCTCTCTAAATTTCTCCTTAAAGTTGTGTATTCTCTCAGAGGGTAGAGCTTGTCATGGAGTTTCTATAGTTCAGACAGGTGTCAAACTCATTGTATGAGTGCAGATGAGCATAAAATTCTCATCCCCTGCCTCTCACACACTCAGATTGATACTTAGAACCCCTGAGTGCCTGTTTGTGAAGCTGTTCAATGTTGCCTCCAAGTCACAAAAATACCCAAAGAGATCACCAGGGAGATAGATCCACCTATGCAAATGACAAGGTTCATTGTTCATCCAACCACGACAGGGACCCTGTCTAGCTGGCTGAAGCAGCAGCCACCAGAGGAATTGACTTCCCTGTCTGCTGTCAGGTTTTTAAAGGCAAAAATCACAGGATTATATCAATAGGTACAAGATGGTTTCTGATTGGTTGACATTTGGGAGCAATCGGGGGATTTCTCAAAGTCATATTGTAGAATGAAATACCTGTGTACCAATTATTCTCATTGGTCAGTGCCGAGAGGGAACATTCTGTGGTTTCTATGGCTCTGCCTTGTTACGTGTATGTGGCCTGTTGTTCATAGAAACCAATAGATTTCAGAATTGTATCCTGGAGACTGCAGGGGAGGGTTTGGTCTTCCCTGGAGTTTCTCTTGTGGCCAAACATTCCCAGCAACCAAGTATCTAGGAGGCTTGGGGTTGGGCCTGGAGTTTCTTTGTGCCACATGCTGAGTCAGAGGTCTACCTGTCTTTTCTGTAGCCTGCCATGGCTGCTGAAGCAGAGACGGAGTGAGGGTCTGGTCCCTTATTTCTCTCTAGTATGAATAGTAAGAGTTGAATGGGAACTTCCAGCTGTCCCAGTGTAAATTATTAGAAGTGAAGCCTTTAAGTTTAGTTTACATCCTTCATTCCCTCCTCTTGTTATAGGTAACCCAGTCCTGGGTTACTAGTGGACAAGTTTTATTGTCATCTTGCTGCTTATATATGGGAGTTTTCTTTTGACTTAGCATCTCAACCAGGGAGAAGGAACAATGTAAGTCGGGGCCCACGTAGTCTGAAATGCTAGTCAAATCAAAGAGAGAATTCATGCAATGGGGCATTTATCAGAGACTGGTTTATCATTTATCTATTTATCATTTATCATTTATCTATATCAGCTGGACTGGTTCATGTCCCAGGAAGTCTAGAGCTCCCAGTCTTTAGGAACAGGCTGTAGTCAGTTACTGATGCTTGGATGCGTCTGCCAGAAGCAGAAACCTGTTTGAGACACGTTTAAACAGGGAACAGAAGTTGAAACTTATGTACTTAATGAGAACTCTTAGGCCCTTAGTTTTAGTGATCAGGAAGGACAGTGTTCCCAAGACTAGAGGAGAAAACCCCATCCTCAGGAACAGACAGGTGAGATAACAAACCTGTACTTATCTGCAGTCCTTTTGACCTGTGAGAAGTGGATCCATGCTTTATGACTTTTGATCCTCTGAAGTTAATATGAACTTTATTATATAAAAGGACATAAAAGTTTTAGATATATTAGCATTACCAATCTGTACCAAAATCCATATTGTAGAAAAAGCAGATATCAGGTATATGTAAAATCGCAGGAATAGATAGACTGCATTGAGTCTTAGCAAAACCTACGGATTTGGGTTAGAAGTATGTACATTTTTCTTCTGTCCAGAGAGCCAGGTATGGACTGGACAGAGGTGCCTTTGGCCTGATGAAAAACCCTTTATGTTTATACTTGGATGACAACCAAAATAAATATAACTCTTTAGTTTGTGACTGAACATCAGGGAGTCACTGCTCTGTTCATCAGAACTTTATTAAATGAGCTATCAGGTTGGCTATAGTCCAATTATTAATAGTATGAGAGATCTAATATATTTTATATAGCTTCTGAATCTATTAAAAAAGACAGAGTCCAGTCCATATACTGTTAGCCATACCCGAGTCTCTATTCCCAGGAAGAAGTATGAAAGAACAGCATCAGATTTCACCAGGACTACGAGGTTGGAGTTTCTTTTCTCTCTGTGAAGGAGGGACATGGAAAAGACTGACCTTAGTTTGTCTACACAGAGGGGCACACTCAGTTCTCCCATGTCCTGTTAGCACACGGTGTGACCCAGGTCCTGGCAGCAGGTGCGCATCGGGGCATCCAGACCCCTGGACAGCGTTGTGCAGACATCGAGGTGCCCTGTAATCTTCTTTGGAGACCGTGGGTCACTGTCAGGACCTGGGATCCTCTGTCTGATGTATAGCTTTTTAGTTAACATTTTAAATGCCATATTCTGCAGATGTCCAGAAGCATTGAGAGTGTTGCCTGGGAAAGTCTGGATAGACAAATTTGTTTTCAGTCACTTGTTTTAAGTTTTCCTCTGAAAACATACAGGGGACAGAGTAAGGTTTATTTATTATAAAACTTTTCTGTACTCAGTATGACTACAATGACATTAGTGTAGGATCTGTCTGGAGAACTGGATTCACACTGAGAGGCTGTGGAAGGATGTTGTACTCAGAGTCCTCCAGCCTGACTGTAACTGCTTTTAACCCAGCAAACAGACAAGGCATTTAGAGAGACAGAGTAACTTAAAACTGCCATGGACAAGAATGCAGGTCTGCTGCAGATGGAACAGGCAGGTTTTTTTTTTTTTTGTGTGTGTGTGTGTGTGTGTGTGTGTGTGTGTGTGTGTAAATGTATGCCCCACCAGGCCCTAGAAAGGCATGACATTCTGCAAACAAGTCTCTTGTAATGCCAGTAAAAGAAGAAAACTGTTAGAGGACCTATACAAAACTTAACAGTGACATGAACAAATGATCCAAAGAGAAAATGGGCATAGCCATGAACTGACATTTTGTTGCTAGGGACATAGAGATGGCAACATCATATGACTAACTGAAATCTGTACCTTGGCCGTTTTGCTTGAGTTGGCTGTCAGCCACCCAAGGTGAGGGACACTGCAGAAAGACATCGTGCAGACACCAGGACCCATCAAAGGGAGTAATGGCCGGCAGCCAGCAGCTGGGTGATCCACCTTTAATGGGAGCCACTGGCTTGCAGCCACCATAAATGATTATTAACTTATATAATTTTTTATAGCAGCATCAAGACAGAGAAGCATTAAGGTGGGAAGTTATTGGCCAGCAGAAGAGTTCTTAACTGCTATCATCTAGAGAGGAGGAGGTCATCAGTCCCATGTTAGTGTGTGTCCCAGTCAGGTCCATACTGTCAGAACCATCAATACAAGACAAGCACAGGCACGCACGCACGCACGCACTAGAAAGGGGCCCATCTCAAAGACCTGCAAGTTTCAGATTCACAGTCAGGAGGCAAACCTCCAGTAGTACTCAGACTCAGGTGGTGGGCTAATTAGCCCGATTGAGATTCAGATGTCAGGATCCCCATCCAGACCAAAAGACTAGAAGCTGGGACATCTCCCAGCTTTTGCAGGTCTGGCCTTATAGGCTCCTCTGCCAAGGCTCTGACCTGTTTCCTACAGATTGCCCACTATTGAACTTCAGCAAAACCTTAAATTCACAAAAATGTAAAATCAGAAACCTGTCAGAGAACTCAGGACACAGAACTTGCCCAGCCAACAGAAGGGATAACACAGAACTCACCAGACCAGTTAGAGCTGATGCAGGCAGAGGACCGTGACAGGTGTAGAAAGCTGCCTAACTGGCCACCCAACTGGCCGGAGAGGAAACACACAGAAAGCAGAACTTGCCCTGGAAAAACAGAAGCCTGACAAACAAACACAGAACATTTACCTGCCTGGCTGGAGACTTAAACCTTCAGGGATCTGGGGTCCTGGGATCCCGGACGAGCCCCCAAATGTTGTGCCCAAGTCACGAAGATCCCCAAAGAGACCACCAGAGAGTCAGACCCACTGATTCAAATGCATAAGGTTGATTGTTCACCCAACCATGACAAGGACCCCATCTAGCTGGCTGACACATCAGCCACCACAGGAAGTGAGTTCCCAGGCTACTGCCAGGTTTTTAAAGGCAAAAATCACAGGATTACAGCAGTAGGTACAGGTTGGTTTCAGACTGGTTGACATTTGGGGAACAATCAGGGCAATTTCTCACAGTCATATTTTGGCATGAAATACAAGTCTCACAAACAAAAAACAAAAAAGAATAAGGGAGGGAGGAAGGGAAAAGACAGGGAAGCAAAGACAAAAAGAACACTTCTTGAGAGGTCTTTTAATTTTTTTTCTCTTCCTCTTACACATCCTCACTACAGTTTCCCCTCCCTTCCTTTTCTTTCCAGCTCCTTCTCCCCACTCGCCTCTACCTCTGACCAACTCCTTCTCTGTTTACCTGCAGAGTCGAGAAGGCTTCCCAGGGATAACAAGCAGTCATAACACATTACAATGAGACTAGGCACACATCCTCTTATCAAAGCAGGACGAGGCAACACAGTGGGAGGAAAGGGGTCCCCAAAGCAGGCAGGAGAGTCAGAGACGCCCCCACCCCACTGTTAGGAGCCTCACAAAAACACCAAGTCACACAGCCAGGACAGATAGTCAGAGGACGTGTTCAGTCCCACACAGGCTGCTGTCTCTGTGTGCCCTGTGAGTCCTGGTTATATGACTCTGGGGGCCATGTTCTTAGGGTTTCCTTGGCAACTCTGCCTCCTACAATCCTACAGCAAAAACATGCAAAGACACATGTTTGTTGTATCTCTACAGGAAACATGTGTCACACAGCATTTTATGACAGTGCAGTAATATACAATATACATCAATGATTAAATGAAATGCAGAAATAAGCAGTCCCTGAAGCGCCTGGTGACACACACAGCTTTAATCCTAGTGCTTGGGAGGCACAGGCAGATGGATCTCTGTGAGTGTGGGAAACACAGGGATGAAAATGGTGGTAGCAAAAAACATCAAACAAACAAAAAACACCAAGTTTTCCTCTGACATCTACACCACTGTAGTGAGCAGTGAGTGTTGGCAGACACAAAAGTATTTTAAAGAATGCTTGACGTACTTTTGTTGTGGACTTCTTCTCAGCATTGAATTGACAGAGTACACATACAGATTTATGTTATGTAATTGCATGTGTGCCTGCATATAGAGTCATGATTTTAAATCCTGTGCGGGAATCGCTACCATAGCTCCCAATGCACAGAATCCATTAGAATAAAATGTCTCCTTTGCTTAGCAACTATTTGAAGTGACTGAGTTTAGACCACGTGGTGGCTTACTCTAAGGGGTACCTTTAGTTCTAGGGACATTGCATGGACCTGGCGTACTTAACATGCAAGCACAACACACAGTCACATAGCATGAACCCATGTGTCTACCCAGTAAACTCTCTGAAGCCCCCACCACAGAAGTATGTTTCAGCTTCCTTCTTTAACATAGGTTTGTGTCTGCCAGCACTCACAGCCCCCTACAGGGCTGGAGATTTCAGAGGAAACCTTGTGGGAGAGGTGGCTCAGTGGTTAAGAGCACTGGCTGCTCTTGGAGAGGTCCTGAGTTCAATTCCCAGCAACCACATGGAGGCTCACAACCATCTGTAATGAGACCTGGCCTGCAAGCATATAGCAGGCAGAACCTTGTATATATAATAAATAAAATAAATCTCCAAAATAAATAAATAAATAAATAAAAAATAAATAAAAACGTGTGGGATGAGGTAGATTGTTTTTCTCCCACCCTCTTAGTACTACAGGTCACAAGCCTTTGTCACACTCCTTTATTAGAAGTGCCACAGTCTGTGTCCTCTTCTCCCTTCTACTTTTATTTTGACACAGGGTCTCACTAACTTTCCTAGACAGCTGTGATGTGTAGTCTGGTTGCCTCAGATGAAAGCATAAAAATATAGCCTAACCCTCCAATGACCACTGGAAGTTAGAAGATTAAAAATAGCCACCAGCATGTATTTAGAAATCACCCTACAGGCAAAGCTCAGGAAAAACGGACCACATGAAATAGCCCATTCATGATGACCGGTTTCTGGGAATTGCTATTATTATTCATAACCACCTAGTTTCTGAAGAATGTTGTTAATCACAACAACAGTCTGGTTTCTGGAAATTGTTTTGGGTCATCTTGTTCAAAAAGACATACCCGCCCATGTTTTGAACTGCCCCAAGGCCTTGTTTTCTGGCTGAATACAGTTAACAGGAGATGTGTTGACCAGCTGCATATGTAACTTTAGTAAACTGTTTGCAGAATCCCTGCCCCAAATCCTCACTGCCAATTATCACTCTACCCAGGAACCCACACCAATATAGCAATAGAAAAACAAAAATTGGTTTAAATCGATTGGCTCACACCCAGTGGGATCTTGACACTTTGGGATATTTGGTTTAGTGTGTGGGCTTTGTTACAAACCCTATAAAAACTGTCTCAATTCTGCCCTCGAGGTCCTCAGTCCTCTACCCTTGCATGGCATATGACTGTGGACCTCAGTGCACTTGGAATAAAAAAATTCCTCATTCAGTTTGCATCTAGCCCGCTTCTCATGAGTGATTTGGGGTGTTGCCTTTCCTGAGTCAGAGCGTGAAAGTCCAGGCTCTGCGGATCTTTCATAGACAGGAGTGCTTAGCACTCCAGATCTGGAAACCAAGGCCTATTATGTCAGCTTTTGAGGAATATCCACATTGTTTCTATAGTGGCTGTACCAGTTTGCACTCCCACCATCTAGAAATAAATGTTCCTCTTTGGCCACATCTTCACCAGCATTAGATGTCCTTGTTTTATTAATCTCGTATAGTGTGGTAAATAAGAATCTGGGAAAAGATAGACTGATGGATGTTTAATTGGGGAGAAATCATTTACACCAGAAACAGATGAGTGTTGCAAGTTTCCGTCCCAAGGATTCCTCCAGATTCTCTCTGTCTCAGACCAGAAAGCAAGAGAGTGAGCTGGGGTCTGGCACCCCAGACCTCGTGCCCCCAGGTCACGCCCACACCTGTCCCCATGCCGCTATGGGGCAACAGGTGTGGTCCGGAGGGATATCTCACTACAATCTTGGCTACTGTGATTAGATAAGATAAAATCTCAAAGTAGTTGTGATTTTCATTGATCACATTGTCAAATATAGAGTAATAATTAATTTTTGGGGCTGAGATTCTGTGTGTAGCCTTGGCTGTCTTCTCAACTTGTGGAACCAGCTGAACTTGAACTCAGAGATCTTGCTGCCCCTGCTTGCTGAGTGCTGGGAAGTAAGGCGTGAGCCACCACAGCCCAGCCTGTTTTGTTTGCTTTAGTTTTCGAAACAAGATCTTTCTACTAGTTGATCTGGCTGCCCTGGAGATCTTTGTGTAGATCAGCCTGGCTAGACCTTCACAAAGACCCTCCTTTCCCTGATTCCTGCATGCTGGGCTAAAGGAGACAGACACCACACAGGCCTCACAGGCCTGTTTAAGAGTGTCCAAAGCAGTCGCTCCAGCATTTCTGCAATGCTTTGAGATTTTCTCATTAGTTCTGTACTCCATTTGTGTTCTTGTCTTTATTCATTAAGTTCCTTTGTGCATTTCTGTCTTTCCTGGGACTCTTTTGTAGAACAGGGTGGCCCAGGATTCAGAGGTTCACCTGCCTCTACCTGTCTATTGGTAACATTAAAGCTGTGTGTTACCACGTCCTGTTAGGGATGCTTTTTCCTGTAGTTCATTTGAAAATAGTTTATTGTGTATTCTAAATATTCCCCAACTCTAAGAACTTGCTGTGTGAGAAAACTTTACCTGTAGAGATGCAACACACAAATGTCTACTCAGCCCATATAGAAAACCATCCACAGAAGGAAACACAGTTCCCACCAAGTCCAATATTGTGAACCACGAGCTTTATTTGTGATCCTTACAGGTTTTTAAAGATATTTTAAAATTATTTATTTTAATGTTCACTGAAGCTTTGCTTGTTTGCATGTCTGGGCAAGGGTGTCCAATCCAATCCTGTAAACCTACAGCTACTGAAATTTTGTGCTGCATTGTGGGTGCTGGGAATTGAACCCAGGTTCTCTGAAAGAGCAGCTGGTACTCCTAACCGCCAAAATAATGTTTTCCCCTGTCTGAGACAAAGTTTTTCTGTGTGTTCCTGGCTGGCATGGTACTCAATTAATAGACAAGGCTGGCCTTGGCCTGAGATCTGCCTATCTGTGTCTCCTATATTCTGGGATTAAATGCTTGCACCCCTCCCAGCCTGCCCTCACTTGTTCATACAACTGGGTAAAACAATTAGAATCTAGTGCAGGGCGGCCCATGTTCAGGTCATAAACAGTAGACAAAGCGGACTCCATTTTGTTTCGTGTGTACATATGTCTGGCATTTATTCATGTCCATATTATTTTGTGTGTATTTACGTGGCATTTATTCATGTAGTTTGCAATTTATCTATTTTTATAAAAGAGAAAAATAAACTGAGGTTGGATGGCCACAGCGTGGGGAAGAGCATTGGGGATGGAAAGAATGCGAATATTTGCATACACAATGCATATTTACAAATATGTTCTCTGTGTGGCTCCAGCTGTCCTGGAAAGTGTTATGAAGACAAAGGCAGAAGAGAAGGAAGAGAGATTGTGCTGATTCTGCCTTTTGAGTTTTAGGATTAAAAGGTGCCCTGTGTAAAGAAGATTAAAATATAAGGTATCAAACATTTTTCTCCAGCCCACGCCTTTGATCCCAGCACCAGGAGGCAGAGGCAGGTGGATCTCTGTGAGTTTGAGCTCAGCCTGGTCTACAGAGTGAGTTTCAGGACAGCCTCCAAAGCCTTAGAGAAACTGTCTCAAAAAATAATAAAAAAAAGTTTTTTTTCCTCGAAAGCGAAATCTGTGAATCGTGGGAGGGAAAGTAGCAAATGACTAAAGGGCCTGCACTTCATGGCCTGGGCCATAGCATGGGCTGCTAAGATGGAACAATCCAGGAGCTGTCCTCACAAGGGCTCAGGGACAGTGAGTCAGCACCTAAAGGGTGTGAGACCTGTAGGATCAGTGGTTCTCGCAAAGGAAAGAGGAGGAGGACACGGGCTCACCATCAAGAAGGAAGCAAAAACTCAGCCCACATAGGTGACCTGGGTCGTCCTGCAGACTCAGTGTGGCTGGACAAGGGCTTTGGGTGTCAGAAGCGATGCCACGGCTGCGGGCCAAATTGCATGTGCAGGTTATGCTCCAGGGCCCCACGCACAAGGCCAAAGTCATAGTTGACATGCGTGTTGGGCAGAGGTGGAAAGTATGGTGCTGGCATAGGACGTAAGTTGATGGGGAAGTTGTGAAACCCAGGCCACACAGGTGGCAGGGGGAAAGGTGCATGCACAATGCGGAAAGCTGGCATCTGTGGGTGCAAGTTCCTTGGGACGGGCCTTGGCAGGGCTCCCATATGCCGCATTTTCTTGGCTGGCTTCTCTAGTGGGGGCCCGATGGGTTTGGGTGAGTTCTCTCCATGCTTCCTTTTCTGGTCCTCTTCAGCCTCCTTTTGGATTTCCTCAATCAGCTTTTCATCATCTTCAGTGGGGTCGGTCCAGAGCGAGCACCTGGAACATTGCTGGCAAGGGGCTCCTGGAGAACGAGGATAGTGGCAGAAATGTTCATAGCCATTGATGGAAAGTCGACAGAGGTAGGACATCTGGGCACCGCAGCGGCAAGAAATGTGGTTGCAGCCTTCGGATTTGATGAGGCCAGTACCACACTTGGGGCATTTCCTAAGGCAAGCAGCAGTCATTTTTTCCTCTATAGATGTCCGGTACCTGACGTCATCCTTTTCAGCCAGCTCTTCACACGTGAGGCCGGTATGCTCTTTCCAGAGTCCCTGACACTTCCTACAGGTCTCCTTGAGGCAGCAAGGATTAGGGCAGCTGAACCTGTTCACATCCTCGTTCAACAGAGCAGGAAAGCAGCATAAGGGGCAGCGGACAAGCTCCTCACCACAGGCTGCAGCGACTTCTTCCTCAGCTCTGCGTTCATAGTATTTGTAGAGAACAGTCTGGGGGAGCACCCTCTCCAGTTCACTGGTTAGGAAGGAACTCGTGCAGCTGCCTTCCATGCAGCTGAGCTCTGACTTTTCAGACCCGAACGCTGCCTCTTGGGCATATCTGATGAGGCATGCCTTGCAGAAGAGGTGACCTCAAATGGAAACTCCCCATAGCAGCATCCACACTCAATCAGCTGTCCATCCTTTTCATATTGTTCGGCATTCCTCTTCCGGGCTAGCAAATAGTCTTCATGCTCTGCCATCTCTTTGATTTTCTGCTCATAGAATTCCTGCTCTTGCTGCACAGCTGGAAGGAGGTCTCTCTGGTCATAGGATCTACAGTGTCTTCGCTTGTTTTCTAAAAAGTACATCCTCTTTTCTTTTTTTATTTCACTGTGTTCAAATTTGAAATCTATGAAAGAAGCCTGGTTAATTTCTTTCCCCGTTGTCTGTTCTCCCCTGGCTTCAGGTGATAGCTCCTGCCTTTTTTTAAAAGCGTCAGAAAAGGCCTTCCGGGTGATTGCATAGTGCCCTTTGAACTCATGTAGGGCCCACTTTATGTCCTTTACGCTGAGCATCTTGAATTCATCCATCAACAGCTCAGCAGCTTGGAGGAAGCATGGCTTGTCAAGTGGAGTCAGTTTGGAATAGTCAAAAAAGTCTATGTTAGTCAACCCCACATCATCCTGGCTGGCAGGCAGGCTGCTGCTGGGATGGACAATGGTCCTGTCTTCTCTCTTTGGATACTCTGGGTTTTCCAGAAGAAAATTACAAAGTACATTCAAATCATAGAAGTTCTTCAAATGAATTATCTCTTTGACAAATCCATCTGCTACATCTGGAAACCTTTCTTCTGTTCCTTTCACTAATAGTGTAACGAGGTCTTGATCTATACCTGCAGCTTCTTCTCCCCACATGGTTTCCAAATTGGCCTCCTGAGATCCTGACATGGAGGAAGATGGCCCACGTTCAAGTTCTTCCAGAGGAAGGGGCGGCTGAGGAGAAACAGGCCCTGGAATGCCCTCCTGCTGGGTCTCTGTGCTTGGAAAAGCAGACTCTGGAAAATCATGGCTCAAGATGACTGGGTCCATTTCAGCTTCAGATTGCTGCTCCCGGGACACAGCCTGTTTTGTTCTCTGAGGCTGTGGGTACAGAGCCTGGAAGGATGGATGCTCAAGCCAGGGCCATTCCTTAGTCACCAGGTCATCTACTGAAGTAGCTGGCTCTCCAGGGATTGATGAGAGTCCTGTCCCTGTGTCTTCAGAGGGTTGGTTCTGAGCTTCCAAAGGCTCAATCTCTGGGAAAAGAAGACCTCTTTCTCCCTGCCTAATAACTTTCTGTTCCAAGTTGTGGTTGACAGTGTTGCATGCTGTCTGCTGATTGCTTGGTCCAGGTTTGAATTGTTTTTTGTCACTCTCAGGATCCAGATATTCACCATAGTCATGCTGAGAATCATCCTGTGACCCAGCATCAAACAGATAGTTGTTAGAAAAGGAAGAATATCTGTGTGTATCTGCCTCACTTTCGTCAGCAGACTTTCTACGACGTTCTTCTCCCAATCTTTTCAGATCTTGACTCTGGGCAACTGTTTTCATGAGATTGGATGGGGATATCTGAGGTTTAGGTTTTTCTGTCAGCGTGACATCATCTAGGACATCGTCTTCATGTTGCTCAGTAGCTGGGGACGCCAGCATTGGAATCCTGTCCTTATTTGAGGGGTCAGATATGGTGATGGGCTCATCGCTGACACTCATCCCTTCCTCTGCCTGTTGGCAGTGCGCGTTGGGGATGGGAATGACATCCTCTTTGTTGTTTCCTTCTGCCATTTTCAAATTCCTATATAGAAGTAGGTGATTGTTAGTGCCCAATCATAGCCATCATCTCTTCCACAGGATCTCAAGTTCAGGCTCAAAGTATAGATCCACACACTAGCTGTTCACCAAGCCTCACACTCCTGCCTGTCATCAGCTTGGCTGGAGAATGAATGCCTCCAACTGAATCAGACTAAATAATCTAAACCAATAAAAAACCACCAGGTCCTACTTCTCTGTCATTCCTCAGTGCAATAGGGACGGAACCCTGTCTCCACCTACCTAATCACTAACCCCGGTCTTCACTGGTAATGAAGGACAGAGCCTTAAATTATATCACCTGGGACCTGTACTGGTCCTCTATTTTTATCTCCATACATTAATCAGACCCCACCAGGTAGCCTCTATCAGTGTGAAGCTCCACCCTATGGATCGCTGGCCTAGAACACGTGACTTTCCTTATTGAGAAGATATATTCAGTGATGATTTGGTTTGACCCTGGAAAACTAACAGAGACTTCAAGGATCTTCTGGGGTTCCCTGACCACTTGGACTCCAGGACAAACATATTTTTCTTTCAATGGTCAGTGACCTTCTCAGGAAATGCACCTCCACAAGGCATGCTGGACTGTGGTTTTCTTTTTTCCTTACCAGTTCCTTCAGCCATTCATTCATTCATTCATTCATTCATTCATTCATTCTCTTTCTTATTTTAAAATGAGACAGGGTCCCTTTATATAGCCTAATATGGATCTCACTATAGAATCCAAGCATACTTACAACTCAATGAGCTTCCCCTACCATCTGTCTCCTGTGTGTTGGTATTAACAGTGTGGTACACATATGTACCATGGTTTTCCCTTCTGGATGGGGATGAACCTTGTGTGCCTTAGACAACCCTGGGTGACATTCTTATCTTCCATGTTACCCACACTCTGTCCTATCTACCTGGTTCACCAGGATCCTCGTTCTGGTCCCCAAGGTAATGTGAAATATCACCAGGAACTCCTTCAGCAGTGGAGTGTTTGGTATTAAAATGAAATAGATAAAGAAGAACAAAATTCCCAAGATTTAAAAGTCAAAACCCATCATTTCTTGGGCTTCCTATAGAACCGTGCGCTGTAACCACTCACTTTGTGGAATAAGAGGGCACATCACATATTGGCTGGGCACACACTTGGGGACTCACTAGCACACTTCCTCAATCCCCTTATTTGTCTGCTCCTTGGTGCTCAATTGAAGGATGCATTTACAAACAGCTCCTGGGGTTATACCTCACTCAATCCCTATAAAGAAGGCATAGGGTAGACCTTACCCTCCAAACACACATGCCACCTATGGAATGCTGTCCAAGGATCTTCCTCCCCTATGGCTCTCTTTCTTCCACCAAGATACCCTCTCCTCACACACACCATAGACACACTTCATTTAGGGCCCCAACTCAGCTGAAGACCACTCAGTTTCTGTGGTTTTCCTGGACACACTGTCTGTTTGACTTCTACTCTAAGAACATGGGCTTAAATGGCTCCAAACAAAAGGTTCAAAGCTTCTCCCATTCTTTGTGTTTTTCCAACCAGAAGATCCTCAAATCCTTCATCCTGACACACCCTTTGATGGCACTCAGGATTCTGCTCTACCCTATAGAGCCCTACGCTCAATGATTTAATTGTTCTTTTGGAAGGGGGTTGTTTTAAAACACAGTTTTTTCTCCATAGCTTTGAAGACTGTCCTTGCTCTCATTCTGTAGATAAAGCTGACATCAAATTCAGGGAGATCCACTGCCTTTGCCTCCCAAGGCTAGGATTAATGCCTGGCAGAACCACTGCCCAGCCTATTTAATTATTCTTGTTCTCTAGAACTGTGTATATTGACAAGGCTGGCCTCACAGGGATTAAATTTCCTCAGTTTCCTGACAGCTGGCGTTAAATAACTGGCCCACCAGGCCCTCCAACAATTAATCATGGATTATATCATATATACTGATTGACCAGTTTGAGTGAAAAGGAATACTAGGAGACAATTGTCTTTGTCCTCTTCTGTCTTCATCCCTGAATAAGTTGGGGCTCCACCTGTCAGTGAAGATATCAATTAATGGATTCTACTTAATGTGATTCCCCGGATACTATTCAGTTGTTTATATCGCTAGGTACTGCTTTCTTTTGGTCGAGGGATTCTTAGATTCTTACCTCATTGTTTGCAACAATTTTCAACCCGTCTCTTCCTACTTGGGCCACCCAGAAACTCAAACAGCTCCCCTAGGTTTCTGTAGACCCTGTCTTCTATATACAGTCTTCCCCAATCTCCCTGATGCTGTCTGTGCTTCTGTTCATAGATTGGCTCTAGGTATATGTTTATTCAGAGGACAGTGCTGGCATCCATTTTTGAGGGCCTGAGGTGTATGTATTAAGTGCTAATAAACTGCCAGTTTGTTACCTAGGGCTCCAGCTACAACTAGTGAAGAAATACAAGAGCTCCAAGTGACATCTCACTTGTTGGGGAAACCTTGTCTAGGAAGACCTCAGTTAACCTACCTAATCCTGGAAAATTCCTTGACATCTACAAAGGATTTTTGTTAAAAATATTAAAAGCAGTGTGATGTGAGCTACATTGTCAGAGGATGTATCCAGCCTTTTGAGAGATCCTGGCCTCAATTCCAAATACAGGGAGATAAAGGAAAAAAGAATAATTGATTGGAATAAATGTTATTATAGGTATTTTTAGGTATGCATGGTGTTCTTATCCTGCCAGAGTACATTTGTGAAGGTAAGAAAACAAAATATATGTTTCCCCCTGCCATTCTGTGGACCAAGGAAATAAACCTCAGGTCTCTGGCTGATGACATGGACTTTGGCTAGGCCATTTCACAAGCTTCAGAGCTCTTGATAAGAAGGGTTAGGTCTTCAGGAAATTCAAACGCTGACACGAGGTTTCCATAGCTGATGCTGGTCTCAAACTCATTGTATGACTAAGAATGACCATGAAGTTTAGGTCCCTCTACCTCACACATCCTGAAGTTAGAGGCAAATAGGGTACCCTTTTCTTCCCCTTTAGATGGTTCAGAGCATCTCATGGTGACATTCTATATTAATTGGATATTTATTTTGCTTCCTGTCTGGGCATTTTCTCCTACTTTGTCAAATTGAAAGGCATTAGTCCTACATATGCTCTTGCTATGATGCTGAGGCAGGAGAGCAATTCTTTTCTAGAAGATGTGACCAATGGTCCCTATCAATAAGTCACTTTTCTCAAAATTCCCTTTTTAAATTTAGAATCTTGTAGATCCTAAACTGAATTCAAACTTGCTCTATACACAGTGATGACCTTGGATTTTTCAAATGAAATGTAAGAACAACCCTATTTGGTGTTATGACACACACCTTTAATCCAGATCCAGAAAGGCTGAGGCAGGAGATTCTCTGAGTTGTAAGTTTTTCAAATGAAAAGGAAGAACACTACTAGGGTGTGGTGACACACACCTTTAATCCTAGTACTAGGGAGACAGCAGCAGGAGGATCTCTGATTTGGAATTTTTTCAAATGAAACATGAGAACAACACTAACCGGGCTTTGTGACACACACCTTTAATCCCAGTACTAGGGAGTCAGAGGCAGGAGGGTCTCTGAGTTGGATGCCTGCCCATTAAACAATGGGAGTTTCAGAAGAGCTAGGACTGCACTGAAATTGACTGTGTTATTAATATAGAATGAAATAATATATCAATGTAAACTGGCTGTGTGTTTTAGACATGCCTTCAATCACAGCACTCAGTAGGCAGAAGCAGGAGGATATCTGTGAGGTCCAACACTACCTGGTATACACCTTGAGCTCCAGGACACCCAGGGCTATAGAGAGTGACCTGCCTTCAACAAATCAAACTCACAAAAAGCCCTTCAGTATCTACAGTAATGCACAAAGCAAATTACAATTACTTTGAGATTTTTAACTTATTCAGAAATACTGAAAAAATAGAAACAACAATAGCTCAGGCAGGTGATGATGTGGGGAAAGGATCTCTCATTCATCACTGTTGGGAGAACAAAATGGTACAGCAACCCCACCACCATCTACCCATAAGACTTACTGGCCGACTCACCCTGGCTGTCAGCAGGCTCTCCTGTCTTCACCAGATCACTGCTGAGGTTTGAAATCCACTCAGAGGACCTGGTCTTATATACAAGTTCCATCCAGGCCCCTCCCAGGTTCTCCCAACTCCAACAGACCCTCCCACACGATGGCCCTGCCCACTCTATAGCTTCAGCTTATAGAAGCTTGGTACTTGTGAGGAGGCTTTCACCACTGAGCGAATTAACTCAGTGCTGCTTTTGCAGGGACCTCATACCCTAACACATCTTTTGCCACGTGCTCTCAGTTCTCCAATCTGGGGTCTTGAGCTCGGTTCAAATGTCCCTTCACTACTTGGTGACCATATCCGTTAAAGAGCCTCCAGTTAGGCTCCCAAAGGCCATCCTATGCCTTCTGATGGCTGTCACCACTCCTATTTTCCTTTATTGAAACAGGGTTACTTTGTAGCCCTGGCTGTCCCAGAACTCTCTATAACCCAGGCTGTGGTAAAAATCAAAGATTTGCATGTGCCTTCATCTGCCTCTGGAAAGGGGGGATTAAAGGTGTGGCCACAACACCGAGCTCTTTTTGACACAGGGTTTCTCCATATAGCCCTGGCTGTCTTCTGTCAGTATAGACCAGGTTGGCCTCAACCTCACAGAGATCTGCTTCCCTTGCCTCAATGTGCTGGGATGTAAAAATTGCCAATTTAGGGACGCCTTTAATCCCAGCAGGACAGAGGCAGAGACAGGTGGAATCTCTGTTAGTTCTAGTCCAACCTGGTCAACAAGAGCTAGTTCTTAGACAACTTAAAAACCACAGAAAAACCTGTCTCAAAAAAACAAAAACCACCACACACACAAAAAAAATTGCCCACCAAACCCACTAAGGTCACCCATGGTTGAAGGAGTAGGACTGGCTAAGTCTTACACATCAGCCTGTGACTTTTATCATTCCTGCAGCCGCTACCACCCAGCCCCACTTCTTGGGCAATCTAGAGCCCCCTTTCTTCCCCCAGGCCACTGGATATGCAGAGGACCCATTTGCCCGAATTCTGTGTAAGCTGTCATCGAAGCACAGACCTGATGGTGGCTTCTCTGCTATCAGATTGACTGTCAATGAATGGCTATCAGTACACAGCAAGATGTGTGTTTCTCTGAGAGAATGAATTGTTATTGGTCCACCCTTAGATCCCTCCCTTGTTCCCCTGCATTTAGCCACTTCCCTGTGTGGTGATAGGGAAGGTGTGTGTGCCCTTTGAGTTGTTCCAGAAATATGTATGATGGAAGACCTCAGTTTAATGGGTCAACACCCAGGAAATGTTTTTGTCCTCAGAGAGGATTAAAATGACCCACAAGAATGAATTATGGCAAAATTGCCTAAGTGATATTTGGTGACAAAGTGACAGACCTCTTTTCCAGCTTTGTGGGACATCCTGGCCTAAATCCCCGATACTAGGTGAAATCATGAATAGAAGATATAATACATTTATTCAAAATGTTTTACAATTCATTCATTTAAAAAAAAAACAAGCATCCAGGTGGTGCATACCTTTAGTCTCAGGATGTAAGAGGCAGAGACAGTTGCATCTGTAAGTGTGAGGGCCGCATGGAGTACAGAATGATTTCCTGTGTGGCCAGGAGAAAAAGATTTGAGGCAGAATGTCTTCACTTAGCCCTGGCTGTACCGGAACTCCCTTTCTCAACCATGTTGTCCTCAAACTCACAGCTCCTCTTGCCTCTGCTCCAAATACTGGAATTAATGTTTTGGTTTAAATCTCTTCAGTCTGACATTGGGATTAAAGACCAGGCTGACCTGGAGAGTAGCTTGCTCAGGACAAATCCTGGCATTAAAGGCATGAGCTACCACACCCTGCCCTAGTCATCATCTATCACTGGTTCACTTCCCTTTCTATATGTGTTTTTGTGTGTCTGCCTCATGTGTGTGGAGGTCCAAAGCATAGAAAAGGCTTTCAGATTCACTGGCCTTAAACATACAGACATATGTTGCATTCCTGATGAATGCAATAGAACCAAATTACAAGCTTCAAGGTCAACAAGAGAACTGTTCTTTTGTTCTGTGCATGAATTTTTTTTTAACTAGTACATGTGTGTGTGTAACATGGGAATGCTTAAGGCCCCAGGAGAGCAGAACACGGACTCGGTAACCCTGGGTCTAGAGTTCCAAATAAATTGTTTGAGCCAGTGTATGGTACCTACACCATCCAACCCTTCAGTGACAAAGCAAGAATTTTGCTAACTCACTGCACTTTCTCTCCTGCCCCAGAGAACACAATTTTTTGAGACTTAGACTTCAACACTCAGATTTTTGTTGTTGTGTAAGACCCTAATTCCGGGGCCCTGATTGGTGGAAGGGGAACCCCGGGAGAAAAACACCAAACCAGAAGACGCAACTAGCAAGAGGTGTTTATTGATCGACTGCACTCTCCGGTGTCAGCAATCTCGGTGAAAGCTGCACACACCTCAGATGTTCCAGACTCTTTTCATAGAGAAAACCGCAAAACAGCATACATGCATGGGGCACAAGGTGATTAATTACAAAGTATGATCTCATGTTTGAGAGATCACCCAAGTGGGACCTGTTTTTTTTTCAAAGAAAAAAATGAAAAACCACAGCATGACTTGGATGATTCCAGACTGTCCATTGGCCAGGTGTGACCCAGACATGACTGTTCATCTGGAACCTTTTGTTCCAGGGTTGGGGCCCATTTCCTTGTTGTGGGCCAAAACTTGTGAGAAAAATAACTATTTTTCTTTGCAAACTAAAGTCTTAGCAGGTGTTAATGTAGTTACCTACTTACCTACTTTCATGAAGGAGAAAAAAGTTGAAGTTTGATGACACAAGCTAGGGAAGAGCTGAGGGAGTGGAAAGAATATAAATGTCTACATTCATCAATGCTTATTTTAGCATAAGGACATTTTTTTTCTGTGTAGCTCTAGCTGTCCTGGAATTGTTGTGAAGACAAAGGCAGAAGAAATTAAAAGAGATTGTACTTATTCTGCCATTTGAATCTTAGGATTAAAAGATATCCCGTGTAAAAGGGATTAAAATATAAGTTGTAAATTGTTTTTCTCTAATGCCAGTAATTACTTTGCTGACTTTCCAAAAAGGGCTGACTGGGCAAATCATTTATGGGAACAAGAAATCTGCATTCTGACCACTTTCCCCATTTGTGACTCCATGACCCTCATTGGGATAAAATATCATTTTAAAAGTTAAAATACTCTTCCAGGACTTGATGTGGCTCCAGGGTTCCAGTGCACTCTTGAGAGCAAGGTTGATGCCTGAGTGCCCATCACCACACTCAGACGTTTGCTTCTGTTTGAATCTAGCCACCTCTTTCTCACAGAATTGCCTGTGGAGATGCAGGTGAAGCTGTGCTAGGGTCTGGAACTGGTGTCGAGCCTGCATCTTGGGCTGGAGTGGGGTTTGCAGAAGATGCACAGCCTGCTGACTGACGTGGATTCTGTCTCCCTCTCTGGCATTGGCCAGCATGGCAAAACTTCACAGCTTCCTATGAGACACTCGTTGGTGTCATCAATAAAGAAGATGGAATGCGGTTCTGGGAATGTTGGGCTGAGTTGTGGAGGAGAGTTGACACTAGATGTGCTCTCACACATGGAGAAAATGGAATCTGTGTCTGGAACAATGATGGAGGGCTGACACTTCTCCTCAATCTTGTGCCCAACAAAGAAAAAGTCAAGTTTATGCCATGAGGCCTTACTTCATGGGTTATGATGAGGAATTAACCTGATTCTTGAATGGATCTGGCACAGGACTATGTACTGGGTAATGTTTCAAGTATGAGAGAACCTGTTGGGGAGGCAGATCTCTCCTGAGAAGCACAGCCAAGATGCACAGGTAGCTTTCAGGCCTTTTTCTATTTCACTCTAGTATGCCTGTTATTGAACCAGAACTGGAGACATAAAGGTATAGATTGGAGAGGACAGGTGCTCCACTTAGGTCCCAAATCTTAAGATGCCCGGAGAAATGACAGGACCCTCCGTTCCCCAAAGTTGTGAGGACGCCTTTGGAAAACTGGAGCTATACGCATTTCTGGTATAGGTGCTAAGTTGTTGGGGAAGAGTTGGAACCAGGCCGGCAAACGTAAAGGTGGCGAGGTACTAACCTGAGTCGCCAATTCCGTTCCCTGGTGGATATCTCTAGTGGGGGCCCAATGCGTTTGTGGGAGTTCTCTCCATGCTTCCTTTTCTGGTGCTCTTCAGCCTCCCTTTGGATTTCCTCAATCAGCTTTTCTTCATCTTCAGTGGTGTCGGTCCAGAGCAAGCACCTGGAACATTGCTGGCAAGGGGCTCCTGGAGAACGAGGATGGTTGCAGAAATGTTCATAGCCATAGATAGAAAGGCGACAGAGGTAGCACATCTCAGCACCACAGCGGCAAGAAATGTGGTTGCAACCTTCGGATTTGACCAGGCCAGTCCCACACTTGGGGCATTTTCTAACGCGAGCAGCAGTCATTTTTTCCTCTATAGATGTCCGGTACTTGACCTCATCCTTTTCGGCCAGCTCTTCACACGTGAGGCCGGTATGCTCTTTCCAGAGTCCCTGACACTTCCTACAGGTCTCCTTGTGGCAGCGAGGATTAGGGCAGCTGAACCTCTTCACATCAGCGTCCAGCAGAGCAGGGAAGCTGCACGAGGGGCAGCGGACAAGCTCCTCACCACAGGCTGCAGCGACTTCTTCCTCAGCTCTGCGTTCATAGTATTTGTAGAGAACGGTCTGGGGGAGCGCCCTCTCCAGTTCACTGGTTAGGAAGGAACTAGTGCACCTGCCTTCCATGCAGCTGAGCTCTGACTTTCCAGACCCGAATGCTGCCTCTTGGACATATCTGATGAGGCATTCCTTGCAGAAGAGGTGACCATCAGAACAGTGTGTCAGCTCCTCAAATGAAAACTCCCCATAGCAGCATCCGCACTCAATCAGCTGTCCATCCTTTTCATATTGTTCTGCATTCATCTTCAGGGCTAGCAAATAGTCTTCATGCTCTGCCATCTCTTTGATTTTCTGCTCATAGAATTCCTGCTCTCGCTGCACAGCTGGAAGGAGGTCTCTCTGGGCATAGGACCTATAGCGTCTATAGTGTTGACACTTCTTTCGCAACAAGAACATCCTCTTCTCTATTTTTATTTCACCTTGTTCAAACTTGAAGTCTATGAAAGAACCCTGGTTAATTTCTTTCCCCTTTGTCTGTTCTCCCCTGGCTTCAGGTGATATCTCCTCCCTTTTTTCAAAAGCATCAGAAAAGGCCTTCCGGGTGATTGCATAGTGTCCTTTGAACTCACGTAGGGCCCACTTGATGTCTCTGCTTCTGAGCATCTTGAATTCACCAATCAAGAGCTCAGCAGCTTGGAGGAAGCATCGCTTGTCAAGTGGAGTCAGTTTGGAATAGTCAAAAAAGTCTATGTTTGTCAACCCCACATCATCCTGGGTGGCAAGCAGGCTGCTACTGGGGTTGAGAATGGTCCTGTCTTCTCTCTTTGGATACTCTGGGTTTTCCAGAAGAAAATTACAAAGTACATTCAAATCATAGAAGTTCTTCAAATGAATAATTTCTTTGACAAATCCATCTGCTACATCTGGAAATCTTTCTTCTGTTCCTTTCACTAATAGTTTAATGAGTTCTTGATCTATACCTACAGGTTCTTCTCCCCACAAGGTTTCCAAATTGGCCTCCTGAGATCCTGGCAGGGAGGAAGATGTCCCATGTACTTCAAGTTCTTCCAGAGGAAGGGGCA
Source organism: Cricetiscus sungorus (assembly GCA_030556225.1). NCBI lineage: Eukaryota > Metazoa > Chordata > Mammalia > Rodentia > Cricetidae > Cricetiscus > Cricetiscus sungorus. Next base: position 261,012 of record JANBXA010000413.1, on the reverse strand, counting down.
GCTGAGGAGAAGCAGGGCCTGGAATCCCCTCCTGCTGTGTCTCTGGGCTCAGAAAAGCAGACTCTGGAAAATCATGGCTCAAGATGACTGGGCCCATTTCTGCTTCAGATTGCTGCTCCTGGGGCACAGCCTGTTTTGTTCTCTCCTGAGGGTGTGGATGCAGAGCCTGAAAGGATGGGTGCTCAAGCCAGGGCCCTTCCTCAGTCACCCAGTCATCTACTGAAGTAGCTGGCTCTCCAGGGTTTGATGAGAGTCCTGTCCCTGAGTCTTCAGAGGGTTGGTTCTGAGCTTCCAAAGGCTCAGTCTCTGGGAAAAGAAGACCTCTTTCCCCCTGCCTAATAACTTTCTGTTCCAAGTTGTGGTTGACAGTGTTGCTTGCTGTCTGCTGATTGCTTGGTCCAGGTTTGAATAGTTTTTTGTCACTCTCAGGATCCAGATATTCACCATACTCATCCTGAGAATCATCCTGTGCCCCAGCACCAAACAGTGAGTTGTTAGAAAAGGGAGAATATCTGTGTGTATCTGCCTCACTGTTGGCAGCAGAATTTCTAGGACTTTCTTCTCCTGATCCGTTCAGATCTTGACACTTGGCAGGTGGTTTCTTGAGATAGGATGGGGATATCTGAAGTTTATGTTTTTCTGTCAGCGTGACATCATTTCGGTCATCATCTTCATGTTGCTCAGTAGCTGGGGAAGCCAGCATTGGAATCCTGTCCTCATCGGAGGGGTCAGATATGGTTGTGGGCTCATCGCTGACACTCATCCCTTCCTCTCCCTGGTGGCAGTGCACCTTGTGGATGGGAATGACATCCTCTTTGTTGTTTCCGTCTGCCATTTTCAAATTCCTATATAGAAGTAGGTGATGGTTAGTACCCAATCATGGCCATTATCTGTTCCACCGGATCTCAAGTTCAGCCTCAAAGGACAGATCCACACACTAGCTCCTCACCAAGCCTCACACTCCTGGAGAATGAATGCCTCCTACTGAATCAGACTAAATAATCTTAATCAATAAAAACCACCAGTTCCTACCTCTCTGTCATTCCTCAGTTCAACATGGAAGATCCCTGTCTCCACCTACCTTATCACTAACCTCGGTAATGAAGGAGAGAGCCTTAAATTAGATCCACCTGGGACCTGCACATTATCTCCGCAAATTAAGCAGACCTCACCATGTAGCCTCAATCAGTGTGTAGCTCCACCCTATGGATCCCTGGCTAGAACAGTTGACTTTCTTTATTGAGAAGATATATTCAGTGATGACTTGATTTGACCCTGGAAAACTAACATAGGCTTCACGGATCCTCTGGGGTTTTCTGACCGATTGCAACTGTCGGCCAAACATTTTTCTTTCAATGGTCAGTGACCTTCTCAGGAAATGCACCTCCACCATTCTCCTCTTTCCTTCCCATCATTCATTCATTCTCTTACTTAATTTAAATTGAGATGGGCTCCCTCTTATATAGCTCTGCATGGATCTCACTACAATGGAGTGCTTGGTATTAAAGGGAATATAGACAAGACTCCTGGCTTCCTATACAATGTTGTGGTCTGGCCCCTCACTTGAAGGACAGAGTGATCAATTGCACATTAGGTGGGCACACAGCTTGGGGACTCACTAGCACTTTTGTCCCACTCTACCCTAAACCATGGAATTATCTTACCTTGCTACTCATATTGAAAGGATACATTCATAAATAGGTCCTGAGGTTATACCTATCTAGAAGTCGTAGAGTAGACCTCACACTCTAAACAGACATCTTAGCCCCAGAGTGCTGCCCAGGATCTTCCTCCCCTATGGCTCTCTTTCTTCCACCAAGATACCCTCTTCTCATATGCACCATGAACAAACTCACCTGAAGACTACTAGGTTGCTGCACTTTTCCTGGACCCACTGTCTATTTGACTTCTCTAAGAACATGGGCTTAAATGGCTCCAAAGAAAGGTTCAAAGCTCCTCCTATTCTATGTCTTCTTCCAACCCCAAATCCTGCATGGGGACACACCCAATGGTGGCACTAAAGATTCTGCTCCACCCCATAGATGCCTATTCCCATTGATTTAATCTTTCCTTTTTGGGGAGGCAGGTTCCAACACAGGGTGTTTCTGCATTTCTTTGAAAATTGCCCTGGCACTCATTCTGTACATGAAGCTGATATGAAATCAGGGAGATCCTGCTGCCTTTGCCTGCCAAATGCCAGGATTAAAGCCAGGCAGCACCACTGCCCAATTGATTTAATTATTCTTGTTCTCTAGAATTGTGTATATTGACAAGGCTGGCCTCACAACTCACAGGGACTAACTTGCCTCTGTTTCTGGATAGCTGGCATTAGAAGAATGGCCCACCAATCCCTCCAAGAATTAATCATGGTTTATATAACATTTACTGATTGACCAGTTTGAGTGAAAATGCTGGGAGACAACTCTCCTTGTCCTCTTGAGTCTCCATCCCTGTCAGTATAGATATCAATAAATATACTCTTCTTTAACCTGCTTCTGGGGATACTATTTGGTTGTTTCTTTGGCTAGGCATCCCTCCCTTTTGGTCAAGGGCTGCTTAGACTCTTACCTCATTGTTTGCAACAATTTCCAACCACCTACTTGGGCCACCCAGAAACTCAAACTTTCCCCTAGCTTTCTGTATACCCTCTCTTCTTTATACAGTCTTGCCCAATCTCCCTGATGTTCTCTGTGCTTCTGTTCAGGTATATGATTATTCAGAGAACAATGCTGGCATCCATTTTTGAGGGCTGGGGTGCATTTATTCAGTGCTAAGAAATCGCCAGTTTGTTTCCTAGGGCTCCAGCTACTCCCAGTTCAGGAATGCAATAGCTCCATAGACATCCTACTTGTTCAGGAAACTTTGTCAAGGAAGACCTCAGTTAATTGACAAAATACTGGGAAATTCCTTGGCATCTACAAAGGATGTATATGTTCAAAATTTTAAAAGCAGTTTGATGTGAGCCTCATTGGCAGAGGCCTTTTGAGAGATCCCAAATATAGGGAGATAAAAGAAAAAATAAAAAATGTATTGAATTAAATCAAGAACAGACAAACAACTTGAATAGACCTATAACCCCCAATGAAATAGAAGCAGTCATCAAAAGCCTTCCAGCCAAAAAAAGCCCAGGGCCAGATGGCTTCAGTGCAGAATTCTACCAGAAATTCAAGGAAGAGCTAATTCCAATACTCCTCAAATTGTTCCACACAATAGAGACAGAAGGCACATTACCAAACTCTTTCTACGAGGCCACAATCACCTTGGTACCCAAGCCTCACAAAGATACAACTAAGAAAGAAAACTACAGACCAATATCCCTGATGAACATTGATGCAAAAATACTCAATAAAATACTGGCAAAGAATACATCAGAGAAATCGTCCACCATGACCAAGTAGGCTTCATCCCCGGGTTGCAGGGATGGTTTAACATATGAAAATCTATCAACGTGATCCACCATATAAACAAACTGAAAAAGAAAAACCACATGGTCATCTCCCTAGATGCTGAAAAAGCCTTCGACAAAATTCAACACCCTTTCATGATATAGGTCTTGGAGAGAGCAGGGATAACAGGAACATACCTAAACATAATAAAAGCAATATACAGTAAACCAACAGCCAACATCAAACTGAATGGAGAGAAGCTTAAGGCGGTTCCTTTAAAATCAGGAACAAGACAAGGCTGTCCTCTCTCTCCATATCTCTTCACTATTGTACTTGAAGTTCTAGCTAAAGCTATAAGACAACAAAAGGAGATCAAAGGGATCCAAATTGGAAAGGAAGAAGTCAAACTGTCTCTATTTGCATAAGCAACCCAATAAACTCTACCAGGGAACTCCTACAGCTGATAAATACCTTCAGCAAACTAGCAGGATACAAGATAAACTTTAAAACAACAACAACAACAACAAAAAAAAAAACAGTAGCCCTACTTTATTCAGATGACAAAGAGGCTGAGAAAGAAATCAGAGAAACATCACCCTTTACAATAGCCACAAACAACATAAAGTATCTTGGGGTAATGCTTACCAAACATGTGAAAGACCTATACAAAAAGAACTTTATGGCTTTAAATAAAGAAATTAAAGACGATACCAGAAAATGGAAAGATCTCCCATGCTCATGGATAGGAAGGATAAATATAGTAAAAATGGCAATCTTGCAAAAAAGCAATCTACAGATTCAATGCAGCCCTCATTAAAATCCCAGCACAATTCTTCACTGACCTTGAAAGGTTAATAATAAACTTTATATGGAAAAACAAAAGACCCAGGATAGCCAAAACAACCCTGTACAATAGAGAACTTCAGGAAGCATCATCATCCCTGACTTTAAGCTCTACTACAGAGCTATAGTTCTGAAAACAGCCTGGTATTGGCACAAAAATAGACAGGTAGACCTATGAAATCAAATTGAAAACCCTGATATTAACCTACTCACCTATGAACACCTGATTTTCAACAAAACAGCTAAAAGAATACAATGGGGGGAGGAAAGCATCTTCAACAAATGGTGCTGGTACAATTGGATGATGGTGTGTAGAAGACTGCAGATAGACCCATATCTATCACCATGCACAAAAGTCCAAATGGATCAAAGACCTCAACATAAATCCAGCCACACTGAACATCTTAGAAGAGAAAGTATCCTTGAACAAACTGGTATAGGAGACCGCTCCCTGAACTTAACTCCAGTAGCACAGACCCTGAGGTCAGTAATTAATAAATGGGACCTAAAACTTAGCTTCTGTAAGGCAAAGGACACAGTGGACAAGACCAAACGGAAGCCCACAGACTGGGAAAAGATTTTTACCAATCCTACATCTGACAAAGGGCTGATCTCCAAAATACACAAAGAACTCAAAAAACTAGTCAACAAAACACCAAATAACCCTATTAAAAAATGGGGTACAGAACTGAAGAAAGAATTCTCAATAGAGGAAAGAAATCAAAAAGGCTGAAAGACACTTAAGAAAGTGCTCAACATCCTTAGCTCTCAGGGAAATGCAAATCAAAACAACTCTGAGATACCATCTTACTCCTGTCAGAATGGCTATAGAAACACTAATAACAATTTATGCTGGAGAGGATGTGGAGAAAGGGGAACACTCCTCCACTGCTGGTGGGAGTGCAAACTAGTACAGCCATTTTGGAGATCAGTATGGCGGTTCCTCAGGAAAATGGGAATTAGTTTACCACAGGACCCAGCAATTCCCCTTTTAGGTATATACCCAAATGATCCACATTCATGCAATTAAGACATGTGCTCAACTATGTTCATAGCAGCATTATTTGTAATAGCAAGAACCTGGAAGCAACCTAGATGCCCCTCAACTGAAAAATGGATAAGGAAGATATGGCACATTTACACAATGGAATACTACTCTGCAGAAAAAAAAAAAACAACGGTCACAAAAAACAACATGGTATTTACTCGCTCATATATGGATTTTAGACCTAGAACAAAGGATTGCCAGCCTATAATTCACACTACCAGAGGAACTAGGATACAAAGTGTTATAAGAGATTCATATATGGTCCCTCACAAAAAGGGAAAAGGGACAAGTCCCCCAGAGCACATGGGAAGTGGAGGGGGGGTGCAGTGAATGGAGAGAGAACTAGGAGAAAATGACGGGGAGAAGAAAGCACGTGCGACTAGGAAAATTGAGTCAGGGTAGGAATAGAAGACAGAAAAGGGAGAGAGAGAGAGAGAACATAAAAGTGGGAGCCATTATTGGTTTGAAGAGAAAACTGAACCTAAAGAAAGGTCATCAAGACTGACTCCAACTAACTATTTGAGCAACTGTGGAAAGGCTGCCATAAATGCCCTTCCCTGATAGTGAGATAGATCATCAACTAAATTATCCATCATGGAGCCCTCATCTAGTACCTGTTGGAAACAGAAGCAAACACCCATAACTAAACACTGAGTCAAACTAGAATCCAGATGTAGATAGAGGGGACAAGACCAGGTTGCAGAAACACAAAGACAGCTGACCTGAACAAGGAGGAGCTAATGGGCCCCCCAGACTGAATTCCCCATGGGAATCCAGCATGGGACAGACTCAGACCCCCTGAATATGGATCTCAGCTAGAAGGACTGAGCAGTCTAAGGGTCCTCAGACAGACCAGGATGTATTCCTGATGCACAAAAGGACCTTGTAGACACATCTCCCATGGAGGGATACCCCCTTAACCTAGAGACAGGAGAGAAGTCCTAGTCCCTACTTCAAATGACTTGACAGATTTATGTGACCACACCTGGATAGCATAGCCCTACATGTGGGATGGGGGTGGGGGGATGGGAAGGGAGGGTGTCAGAGTGCATGTGAGGGGGAAAACAGGGTAAGTGGGAGGGAGGATGGGAGAGGAAACTTGGATTGACATGTAAAACTTTTAAATTATATTATTAATAAAAAAGGAAAATATATTGACAAAAGTTATTATAGGTATTTTTGAGTGTATCCTGCCAGAGTCATTTGGGAGATAAGAAAATAGTTTGTTTTCCCCTGCCATCCTGTAGACCATGGAAATAAACCTCAGGTCTCTAGCTGGAGACATGGACTTTGGCTGGGCCATTTCACAAGCTTCAGAGCTCTTCATTACAAGGGTTATGTCTGCAGGAAAATCAAAGACTGACACCAGGTTTCCATAGCTCAGGCTGGTCTCAAACTCATTGTATGATTAAGAATGACCTTGAAATTTTGGTTCCTCTATCTCATACATTCTGAAGTTACAGACCCTGAGGGTGCCTTTTCCATCCCTTTAGATGCTACTGAATATCTCATGGTGACATTCTGTATTAATTGGATATTTATTCTGCTTCTTATCTGGGCATTTTCTCCTACTTTGAGAGATTGAAAGACGCTAGTCCTGCATCTGCTCTTGCTATACTGCTGAGACAGGGGAGCAATTCTGTTCTAGAAGATGTGACCAATGGTCTCCATCAATAACTCACTTTTTTCAAAATTCCCTTTTTTTAATTTAGAATCTTGTATATCCTGAACTTCAACTTGCTCTATAGCCAATGATGACCTTAAATTTGGAAATAAAAAGAACAATTCTACAGGGTATGGTGACACACACCCCTTTAATCCCATCACTAGGAAGGCAGAAGCAAGAATATATGTGAGTTAGAGGGCTGTCTATTGAACAATAGGAGTTACAGCACAGCCAGGACAACCTTTAAAGTCCCTATCTCACAAACATATAATAAATTAAAATAACCTGGGCACATGCCTTTAATACCAGCAATCCGGAGGATCCCAGCAATCAGGCGGGCTTCTTTGAGTTCAAGGCCAGCCTGATCTACAGAGCTAGTTCTAGTACAGGCTCCAAAGCAATACAGAGAAACCCTGTCTAGAAAAATAAAAAAAGAAATAAAATAACAATTTAAACTGGCTGTGTGTTTTGGACAAGTTTTCAATCCTATCACTCAGGAGGCAGAGGCCGGAGGCTCTCTGAGTTGGAATTTTTTCAAATTAAACGTAATTAAACCAGGCGTGGTGACACACACCTTTAATCCCAGTACTAGGGAGTCAGAAGCAGGAGGATCTCTGAGTTGGATGCCTGCCTTTTAAACAATGGAAGTTTCAGAGCCAGGACTACACTGAAAATCCCTGTGTTTTAAAAATAGAATAAAATAAAACATCAATTTAAACTGGCTGTGTGTTTTGGACAAGCCTTCAATCCCAGCATGAGGATATCTGTGAGGTCGAACACTACCTGATATACATAGTGACCTCCAGGACACCCAGGACTATAGAGTGACCTGCCTTCAACAAATCAAACTCACAAAAAAAATCCTTCTTTATCTACAGCCATGCCAGAAATCAAATTACAATTACTTTGAGACTGTTAACTTATTCAGAAATACTGAAAAAATAGAAACAACAACAGCTCAGGCTGGTGATGATGTGGGGAAAGGATCTCTCATTCATCACTGTTGGGAGAACAAAATGGTACAGCAACCCCCACCACCATCTACCCATAAGCCTTACTGGCAGACTCACCCTGGCTGTCAGCAGTCTCTCCTGTCTTCACCAGATCACTGCTGAGGTTTGAAAACCAAGCCAAGGACCTGGTCTTATATACACTTTTCATCCAGGCCCCTCCCAGGTCCTCCCAACTGCAACAGACCCTCCCAGTCAATGGCCCTGCCCACTCTATAGCTTCACCCTATAGAGGCTTAATATAGGTGAGGAGGTTTTCATCTCTGAGCAAATAAACTCAGTGCTGCTTTTGCGGGGACCTCAAACTCAAACACATCTTTTGCCATGTGCTCTCAGTTTTCCAATCTGGGGTCTTGAGTCCAGTTCAAATGTGGCCTTTACTACTTGGTGACCATCTCAGTTAAAGGGCGTCAACTCAGGCTCCCTATGCCTTATGATTGCTGTCACCCCTCCTTTTTTCCTTTATTGAGACAGGGTTACTCTGTAACCCTGGCTGTTCTAGAACTCACTCTATAAACCAGGCTGTCCTGAAAATCAAAGATTTGCATGTGCCTTCTTCTGGCTCTGGAGTGGGGCGATTAAAGGTGTGGCCACAACACCAGTTTTTTTGTTTTGTTTTGTTTTGTTTTTTTGATTCAGGGTTTCTCCTTATAGCATGCAAGTTTCAGATTTTCAGACAGCAGGCAAACTCCCAAATACCTACTCAGATTCAGATGGTGGGTTAATTAGCTAGATTTGCATTCAGATGGTGGATTCCCACCCAGACCAAAACACTAGAGGCTGGGATATCTCAACTTCTGCAAGTCCCACCTTACAGGCACGTCTGCCTAAGGCTCTGACCTGTTTCCTACCGATTGTCCACTAGACAACCATAGCAAAAACATAAAATCATAAACACATAAAGGCACACACCTGTCACAGAACTCAGGACATAGAAATCTCATTGAATGCAAACTTAAAGCAAATGTGGCTCCCAGGGACTAAGAACTGACTATTTCCCATAATGCCCCATTTCAGGGGATTTCCTGTGAATTAAAATAGATTTGAAACGTTGTAGAAGGGTTTCAAACAGGGTTTGGTAGCCCACACCTTAAATCCCAGCACTTTGGAGGCAAAGGCAGGTAGATGGATCTTTGTGAGACTGAGGCAATCCTGCTGTATAAAGTGAGTCCCAGAAGAGCCAGGGACGTCACACAGAGAAAACCTGTGTCAAGAAACCAAAAGAAAAATTAGGCTCATGAAAAGCATCTACATGATGTAACAAGACCGTTTTGCCTGGTCTGTGGCAGAAAGCAGATCAGGACTCAAAGGCCAGGCTTACAAAGCAGCTCCCAAGCCTGCTTATGCTACAGAAGACCATGAATCAAAAAGGAAAAAAACAAAACAAAACAAAAAAAAGCCTGTAAATTAACAGATAAAACTCCCCACCAGTCTCTAGGTTTTCAAGAGACATAAATAATCAAACACTCTTAATGCTATTGAAAGGAAGGAAAATACAGCCTAACTCTCCAATGACCCCAGGAAGCTAGAAGTTTAAAAATACTATCTAAAAAGCCCTAAATACCTTAAATTCCAGACACTGTCCTCTGCCAGTAAATGGATAAGGTCACACTCCTTGCTGCTTCTGGCAGTCAGTACAAAATCCTTGCCTGTAAGATAACAGAAAATGAACTGACTAACCGCTTATCTGAAATTGGGTAGACTGCTTGTGAAACCCCTGCCCCAGTGACTTAAGCCCAAGCTTTGTTGCAAACCCTATAAAAGCTGTCTCAATTCTGCATTCGGGGTCCTCAGTCCTCTACCACTGCATAGAGTATGATTGTGGACCCCAGTGCACTTGGAATAAAAAAGTTTTCATGCTGTTTGTATCTAGATCACTTCTCCTGAGTGATTTCGGTTGTCGCCTTTCCTGAGTGGGAGCATGAAAGTCCTTGCTCTGAGGGTCTTTCACTATCTGAGGCTGCATAAGAGAAAATCCTGGAGACATAGGTCTGTAACCCTAGGTACATGGGGATCTGAGGCAGGAGATTTGAAAGTTTGAGGGCAGGCTGGCTACAGAGTGACAATGAGGTCAACCAGGAATAAGTTGCGAAAAATTTCCAAGCACAGCATTCCTGTAATCCCAGCACTCAGGTGGCAGAGACAGAGATGTCTGACTACCAGGCCAACAAAAGCTCCATAGCTTGACCACGATCCCAAAGAAAGAAAGAGATGGAGAAAAGGAGAAAGAGGGAAAGGTTTGAGACAGAATGTCTTCACTTAGCCCTGGCTGTACCGGAATTCTCTTTCTAAACCAAGTTGTCCTCAAACTCACAGATCCTCTTGCCTCTGCCCCAAATACTGGGATTAATGGTTTGGTTTAAATCTCTTCAGTCTGACCTTGGGGTTGAAGACCAGGCTGACCTGGAGAGTAGCTTGCTCAGGACAAATCCTGGCATTAAAGGCATGAGCTACCACACCCTGCTCTAATCATTTTCTATCACTGGTTCACTTCCCTTTCTGTCTGTGTTTTTGTGTGTCTGCCTCATGTGTGTGGAGGTGTACAGCATAGAAAAGGCTTTCAGATTCACTGGCCTTAAACATACGGACATATGTGGCATTCCTGACGAAGGTGCTAGAAACCAAATTACAAGCTTCAAGGTCAACAAGAGAACTGTTCTTTTGTTCTGTGCATAAATTGTTTACCAGTACTCATGTGTGTGCAACATGGGATTGCTTAAGGCCCCAGGAGACCAGATCATGGACTCAGATACCCAGGGACTAGGGTTCCAAATAAATTGTGAGAGCCAGTCTATGGGAGCTACCCTTCAGTGGCAAAGCAAGAATTTTGCTGACTCACTGAGCCTTCTCTCCTGCCCCACAGATTGCAATCTTTGAGATTCACACTTCAACACTCAGAAATTTTGTTGTTGTTTGTTTATTTTCATCACAGAGTTTCTCTGTTTAGCTTGGAGCCTGTCCTGGCAATCACTCTACAGACCAGATGGGCCCTGAACTCATATAGATCCACCTTCCTGTGCTTTTCCAGGTCTGGGATTAAAGGTGTGTGCCACCCCCAACCAGCCTGCTCCCTATATTTTTAAAGTGTTGATGTCTTGCAATGCAAAGTAGTAAGATACACTTCAAATTTTGCTCAAAGACCACTTTACTTAATGAAAAGTGATAACTCGTGAAAAGTTAGTTATGAAGTTTTCAGTAACACAGGCATTTAGCACAGTCTGGCATCTCAGCACTCAGAAGCAGGAAACATTGCCAGAAGCTGGGGTACAGCCTGGGCTACAGAAGAAAACACTATACAATCATTTCTCACACCACAAACTTTGATCCAATTTAGTTGGAAAATGAAAACTCTGAGGCAGGCAGAAATAGCACACTAATCCAGCACTCGGGAGGCAGAGGCTGGGAGATCACGGTCAGCTAACGCCTACCTGTTCTACTTAGTGTGCTGGGATCAGAGGCATGTGCCATCAAAGCCCAGCGAAATTGCTGGATCTTGAGGTAGACTGATTCCCATTTTCCTGAGAAAGTGCCACACTGATTTCCAAAGTGGACATACAAGTTTGCACTCCCACCAGCCATGGAGAAGTGTTTCCCTTTCCACACATCCTCTCCAGCATAGACTGTCCATGGTATTTTTGATTTTTGACATTCTGTAAGGTGGTATTTCAAAATTGGTTTGATTTGCATTTTCCTAATAGCTAAGGATGCTGAGAATTTAAGTGTCTTTCAGCCATTTTAGATTCTTCTATTGAGAATTCTTTATTTAGATCTGTACTCTGCTCTTTTAAAATATTTTTCTTATTTTACATATTGATCCCAGTTCCCTCCCCCTCTGATTCTTCCATGCACAGCACAGAATGGTGAGGCCTTCCAGGAGGATTCATCAAAGTCTGTCAAGTTATTTGGAGTAGGGCCTAGTCTCTCCCCGGCGTCTCTAGACTAAGGGACTATCCCTCCATGGTGAATAGGCTCCCAAAGTCTGTTTTAGCACTAGGGATAGATACATTGTGGATCCTTTGTCAGAGATGCCATAGATTTGCATCTCCTAAATAAGACCCACAGTCATGGAGTCTGGTTCGGTCTTATGCTGGTTTCCCAGCTATCAGTCTGGGGTCCATGTGCTCCCCCAAGTTCAGATCAGCTATCTCTGTGAGTTTCTCCAACCTGGTCTTGACACCTTTGCTCATCACTCCTCCCTGTCTGCAACTGGATTCCAGGAGTTCGGCTCAGTGTTTAGCTGTGGGTGTCTGTTTCTGTTTCTATCAGCTACTAGATGAAGGCTCTAGGATGGCATATGAGGTAGTCATCAAACTCATTATCAGGGAAGGACATTAAAGGTAGCCTTTGCACTATGGCTTAGATTGTTAGTAGGGGTCATCCTTGTAGATCTTTGGGCATTTCCCTAGTGCCAGATTTCTCTTTAAACCTATAATAGTCCCCTCTATAGTGGTATCTCTTTTCTTGTTCTCTATTCTTCCCCCGACTCAATCTTCCTGCTCCCTGATGTCCTCCTCTCCCCTTCTCTTCTCATCTTCTCTTTCTCCTAACCCCTTTCCTCTGCCCCCTCTCCCAAGTTGCTCAGGAGATCCTGTCCCTTTCCTAGGATGAGAAGGACCATGTATGATCTCTTAGGGTTCTCCTTGTTTCCTAGCTTCTCTAGCAGTATAATTTTAGGCTGGTGATCTTTGCTCTATGTCTAAAATTCATATATGAGTGAGTACATACCATGTTCCTCTTCTTGTGACTGGGTTATCTCACTCAGGTTGGTTTCTTCTAGTTCCATCCATTTTCCTGGGAATTTCATGATTGTCCCCCACTCCTGCTGAGTACTACTCCATTGTGTAAATGTACCATCTTTTCTTTATCCACTCTTCAGTTGAGGGGCATCTAGGTTTTTTCTAGGTTCTGGCTATTAAAAATAATGCTGCTATGAACATAGCTGAACAGATATCTTTGTTGCATGAATGTACATCTTTTGGGTATATGCTTAAGAGTAGAATTGCTGAATCTTGAGGTAGACTGATTGAATGATTCTTATTTTCCTGAGGAAACACCATACTGATCTCCAAAGTGGCCATACAAGTTTGCACTCCCACCATCAATGAAGGAGTGTGCCCCTTTCTCCACATCCTCTCCAGCATAAGTTGTCATTGGTAGTTTTGATTTTAGCCATTCTGGCAGGAGTAAGATGGCATCTCAGAGTTGTTTTGATTTGCATTTCCCTGATGATTAAGGATGTTGAATACTTTCTTAAGTGTCTTGCAGCCTTTTTGAATATAGAATTAAGAATTCTGTATTCAGTTATGTACCCCACTTTTTAATTGGATTATATGGCATTTTGGTGACTAGCTTTTTGAATTCTTTGTATATTTTGGAGATCAGCCTTCTGTCAGATGTGGGGGTTGGTGATGATCTTTTCCCAGTCTGTGGGCTTGTTGTTCCCATTTTGTCTTGTCAACTGTGTTCTTTTCTTACAGAAACTTCTCATTTTCAAGAGGTACCATTTATTACTTGTCTATCTCAGTGTCTGTGCTACTGGTGTTATGTTCAGGAAGTGGTCTCCTGTACCAATTTGTTCAAGGGAACCTCCCACTCTCTCTTCTAAGAGGATCAGTGTGGCTAAATTTATGCTGAGGTCTTTGATCCATTTGGACTTAAGTTTTGTGCACGGGGATAGATATGAGTCTATCTGCAATCTTCTGCATGTCAGCATCCAGTTATGCCATAACCATTAGTTGAAGATGATTTCTTTTTTCCAATTGTATAATTTCAGTTTCTTTGTGTTCATAGGTATGTAGATTAATATCAGGGTCTTCAATTGATTCCATTGATCCACCTGTCTGTTTTTGTAGTAGAGCTTGAAGTCAGGGATGGTGACTTCTTTTCTTGTACAAAATTGTTTGGCTATCTTTAGCCTTATGTTTTTCCACATAAAATACTGTTCTGCCAAGGTCTATGAAGAATTATGCTGGGATTTTCATGGGGATTGCATTGAACCTGTGGATTGCTCTTGGTAAGATTTCCATTTTTACTATGTTGATCCAACCTATCCAAGAGCATGGAAGATCTTTCCATTTTCTGATAAATTCTTTAATTTCTTTCTTTAAAGACTTAAAGTTCTTGTCCTACTTGTCTTTCACTTGTTTAGATAGAGTTACCCCGAGATATTTTATGTTGTTTGTGGATGTTGTGAAGGGTGATGTTTCTCTGATTTCTTTCTCAGGACTTTTATGTGTGTGTGTGTGTGTGTGTGTGTGTGTGTGTGTGTGTGTGTATGTGGGGCTACTGATTTTTTTTAGTTCATATTGTATTCTGCTACCTTGCTGAATGTGTTTATCAGCTGTAGCAGTTTCCTGGTAGAATTTTTCAGGTCACTTATGTAAACTATCATATCATCTTCAAATAATGAAAGTTTGACTTCTTCTTTTCCAATTTGTATTCCCTTGATCTCCTTTTGTTGTCTTATTGCTCTAGCTAGAACTTTAAGTACATATTGAAGAGATTTGGAGAGAGTGGGCAACCTTGTCTTCTTCCTGATTTTAGAGGAATCACATTGAGTTTCTTTCCATTTAATTTGATGTAGGTGTTTGGCTTGCTGTATATTGCCTTCATTATGTTTAGGTATGTTTCTGTTATCCCTGATCTCTCCAGGACCTTTATCATGAAGGGGTGTTGGATTTTTTCCAAGGCTTTTTCAGCATCTAGTGAGATGATTATGTGTTTTTTCTTTTTCAATTGGTTTATATGGTAAATCACATTGATGAATTTTTGTATGTCATCACCTCCCTGCATCTTTGGGATGAGGATGAAGCCTACTTAATTATGATGAATAATTTTTTGTGATGTGTTCTTAGATTTGATTTGCCAGTATTTTAATGAGTAATTTTGAATAAATGATTATGAGGAAGATTGATCTATACTTCTCTTTCTTAGTCGTGTCATTGTCTGGTTTGAGTACCAAGATAGTTGTAGCCTAATGAAAAAAGTTGGCAATGACCCTTCTGCTTCTATTGTGTGGAACATTTTCAGAAGTATTGGTATTAGCTGTTCTTTGAATTTCTGGTAGAATTCTGCACTGAAATTATCTGGACCTGAGCCTTTTTTTTTTTTTTTTTTTTTGGTTGGGAGACTTTTGATGACTGCTTTTATTTCATTAGAGCTTATATGTCTATTTAAATTGCTCATCTGTTCTGGGTTTAATTTTGGTAAGTGATATCTATCCATAAAATTATCCATTTCCTTTAAATTTTCCAATTTGTGGAACACGGTTTTCAATTATGACCTGATGATTCTCTGGATTTCCTCAGTGTCTGTAGTTATGTCCCTCTTTTCATTTTTGATTTTGTTCATTTGCATGTTCTCTCTCTGCCTTTTGGTTAGTTTGGATAGAGGTAGGTCTATCTTGTTGATTTTCTCAAAAAAAAAAAAACCTACTCTGTTTCATTGATTCTTTGTATTGTTTTCTTCCTTTGTACTTTATTGATTTCAGCCCTCAATTTGATTATTTTGTGACATCTACTCCTCCTGAGTGTGTTTGCTTCTTTTTATACTAGAGCTTTCAGGTGTGTTGCTAATTCTCTAGTTGACTAATCTCCAGTTTCTTCATGTGGACACTTAGTACTATCTACTTTCCTCTTAGAACTGCTTACAATGTGTCTCATAAGTTTGAGTATGTTGTGACTTCATTTTCATTGAATTCTTTATTTCTTTATTTCTTCCTTGACCCAGGAGTGATACAAGTGAGCTTTGTTCAATTTCCATGCATTTGTAGTCTATTAGCAATTTGTGATGTTGCTGAATCTAACTTTAAACCATGTTGATCCAATAAGATTCAGGGGGTTATGTATACAGGGCCAGATAATTTCAGTGTAAACACAGTCTTATTTTACATTCCAGTCCTAGGATGAAGACAGATTGAGGAGACCTGAAAACCAGAGTCTAAGGAAGCTTCCAGTTGAAGGCAAAAATTTCGAGGGAGTTCACTTGTTGAGGCCAACATGCCAGAGAGCCACCAGGGAGTCCTGACTGTGGATCTCATAATAGACCTGCCTCCTGTGCAGGCTGTGTTCCTCCTGTCAGAACTACCAGTAGCAGATTCCCTGGGCCAGAGCCCTTCCAGAGTCAGATGTATTCCTCACCTTCACCCCTCAATTAACTCCTCAGGCCAGAAGTCCAACTTCCCCATCATTGATCAGACCTCTGTGGAGAAATGCTTCAGAAAGAACTCAGGTAAGTGTCTGATGGGAGATGTTATTCTGTATACATGTTTCTCATACTGGTTAATAAAGCACCGTTGGGCCAATGAGATAGCAAGATAGGTGGGGCTAGGAGACAAGGAGGAAAGAGGAAGGAGAAGGGAGGAGTCGAGATGTAGCCCGGGGAGGAAGGAAGACTCCCGCAGCGGCTTCCCCATAAGACGACCACGTGGAAATACTTAGATAAGTAGGAATGGGTTAATAATTAAGACAGAGCTAGCCCATTAACAATAATGGTAATTGGCCAACAGGATTGTATCAAATACAGAGTCTCTGAGTGTTATTTGGGGCTGGCGCGGCTGTGGGCACAGACTGGCGGGCTGGAGGAAACATACATGCTACAAGTGTCAAGGTGGAATAACATAGGACTACAGGGGGCTGAGGCCACCAATCACATGCTAGGTTTGGATAAAGATTCCATGTGTGAAGACCTATGGATGTCAGCATTTGTCCTGCACACAGCCCTTTGAATAGTGCCCCAAATGCAGAATACATGTTCGCCATGTCTCAGAGACCGTCACTTGTGAGCTCAACTCAGTTCTTTGAACCATTCACTAGACCAGGCATCCTTTTTATCCAACGTAAATCTTCAAATAGAATAAGGGATCTAGGGAGTGGGAGCAGCCAAAGAAGAAGGCTAGAGAAGTACTATGGAAGGGAGATCAGCATCCAATGCTCTATCCCAGTCTGAAAGGCACTATTCCTGTCATGCTTGTGAGGATTTCTTGTTCCAGGGACATTCAGTTGTCAGTTCTCCACCAGTCAACCACCCCATTACTTCTCCTCTCAGAATCCATCTTCTCCATGTGGAAGATGACATCTGATGTCAACTCTCCTCGTCCACACAGTCCAAGTGTTTTTCCAGAACTGGATTCCCTCTTTGCCATTGATCACACGAATGAGTGCCCCTTACATGATGCCTTGAAGTGTGGCCAGACTGGCCAAGACCCAGCAGCAAGAGACAGAATCCCAGGTCAGTCATCAGGGTGCACATCATCTGCAAACCTAGCTCCAGACCAAGGTGCAGATTCCACACAAGCTCCAGAATGCAGCACAGTTTCAACAGCAGCTAGAGGTAGCCATCAAGTCTACTGGAAAAGCAGAGGAGACCAATCCTGCCACAGATGCTGGTCATGTCTCCAGTGCATTGGGGTCCAGCTTTTTATTGAACATATCTATGAATTGGATACCTCTCTAGATCAAGTATCCCAACCAGTTCTTTTGCCTATTTAGTCTTTCCTTTAAAAAATATTTTTCATTATACATGTCAACCCCAGTCAACCTCTCACTCTTCTCCTGCCCCCCCCCCACTCTCCCTTCATGCAACCCTCAAAGTAGGTAAGGCCTTCCTTGGGGATTCAAGGAAGTTTTCCATTTCAAGTTGAGGCAGGACCAAGCCCTCCCTCCTGTGTCAAGACTGAACAAGGTAACCCACCCTTGGGATTAAGTTCCAAAAAGCCAGTTCATACACTTGGGATGGGTCCTGTGGTGCCATTAGCACCACCCACAGCAGATCAAGCCACATAACTCTCACCCACATTCTGTGGGCCTACTTTGGCCTTGTGCAGTCAACCTGACTTTTCTTTAGCACTTCTCACTGCAGAATTTATTCTAAGAACTCTTGAACTCTTGATCCTGATGGTCCTGACACTCCTGCCTCAACTACCACAGCATAGGCATCACAGGCAGTTGCCACATACACAATTTGGTTTTCTTTGCCGAGACAAAGTTTAAATCTTGTAGTCCAGGCTGGTCTTTTATATTCAGGGAATGCTCACTTTCCTTCCCACAAGTCTATTATTATATTTGTGTCAAAGATTTTCAATATGAGGATATTAATTTTTTAGTGACTGTTTTTATTGTCTCATTTATTTTCAGAGTTAACTGGTTTTTTTTAACCTGTATACTTAATTTAATAATTGTGTAGATATTGTGAGAGAGCATTTCTTCCAGTAGTTCAGACTTGCCTATACATTCTAGGTACACCCTTTCTGCCCAGGGGAGATTCTTCGTGTGAGCTAATACACCTCACTTATAGCTTCTCTCCAGGGATTAGGGGATTGTATTAGTCTATTGTGTTATTTATACCTTATCTTTAAATTCATAAAGTGATTTTGATCAAATTCCACATATATCTCTTTCTACTTCATAATGTGCCACAACTTTGAGAAAATTTAAATCCTGGGCACTTGAGATGACCCAGAAAATCATCGTCCTTTACAATAGCCTCAAATAAAAATGTCTCGGGGTAACTCTAACCAAACAAGTGAAAGTCCTGTATGACTAGAACTTTAAGTCCCTAAAGAAAGAAATTGATGAGGTTACTAGAAAATGGAAAAATTTCCCATACCTTTTGATAGGTAGATACAACACAGTAATAATGGCAACCTTGCCAAAAGTAATCTACAGATTCAATGCAACCCACCACAAAATCACAACACGATTCTTCACAGACCGTGAAAGAGCAATACTCAAATTCATAAGTAAAACCAAAATATCCTAGAATAGCAAAAACAATCCTGTACAATAAAGAAACTTCTGATGGTAACACCATCCCCGACTTGAAACTTAACTATAGAGCTATATAGTAATAAAAAAACAGCTTGTTATTGGCACAAAAATTGACAGCATGATTATGGGATTTGAATCAAAGACCCCGACCTTATCCACACACCCATGAATACCTGGTTTTTGACAAAGAATCCAAAATGGTAACAGGAAAGTATCTATAACAAATTGTGCTAGCATAACTGGATGTCAATATGTAGAAGATTGCAGCTAGATCCATGTATATCACATGCACAAAATCAAGTCCACGTGGATCAAGGATCACAACATAAATCCAGTTACATTCAGCCTGATAGAATAAAAAGTGGGAAGTAGCCTTAAATGTGTTGACTTGGGAGGTCACTTCATAAATATAACACCAGAAGCACTAAGAGCAACAATCAATAAATGGGACCTCCTGAAACTGAGAAGCTTCTGTAAGGCAGTGACACTGTCGATAAGAAAAACAACAGCCTACAAAATGGGAAACAGTCTTCACTAACCCCAAATCTGAGAGAGGACTGAGCTCCAAAATACAGGAAGAACTACAGAAACTAGACATCAAAATACAAAATAATTCAGTTGAAACATGGATACAGAGCTAAAAGACCATGTTCACCAGAAGAATCTCAAATGGCTGGAAGACATTTATAGAATTGCTCAACATCCTTAATCATCAGGAAAATGCCAAATCAAAATGACTCAGATACAATCTTAGAACTACCAGAATGGCTTTAAAACTACTGAGGACAGCTTATATTGGAGAGGATGTGGAGACAAGGGATCATTCCTCCATCAATCTTGGAAGTACAAATTTGAACAAGTACTTTGGAAATCAGTATGGTGGTTTCTCAGGAAATTGGGAATCAATCCAACTCAAGACACAGCAATACCATTCTTGGGCATACACCCAATGGATGCTCAATCATACCACAGGGACATTTGCTCAACTATGTTCATATTTGCATTATTCATAATAGAGAAGACATGGAAACAACCTAGATGCCCCTCAACTGAAGAATTAATAAAGAAAATGTGGTACATTTACCCAGTGGAGTACTACTTAGTAGTAAAAAAACAATGGCATCTTGATATTTGCAGGGATATGGATGGAACTAGCAAAAAAACCATCCTGAGTTAGGTAATCCAGATCAGAGCTCCCATGGTATATACTCACTCCTAAGTGGATATTTGACATAGAGCAAAGGATAACCAGGTTAAAATCCACAAAAACAGAGAAGCTAGGAAAGAAGGAGAGCCAAAAGAGAGACATAGATGGACCCCTGAGTAGGAAAAAGAGACAAGATATTCTGAGTAAATAGGAAGCATAGATAGAGGGTTGAGAGAGGTAGAAAAAAGATGAGGGGATGAGGAGGAGGAAACATGAGGGAGCATCAAGGTCCAATTGGGAAAAGAAAAGAGAAGGATAGCAAGGAAAGAGATACCTTAATAGAGGGAGCTGGTATGGATTTAACGAGAAACCAGGCACTAGGGAAATTTCCAGGAATCCACAAGGATGGCACCAACTAAGAATCTAAGCAACAGTGGGGAATAACTTCCATGCCCTTCCCCTACAATGGATTGATGACTACCTTAAATGCCATTATAGAGCCTTCTTCCAGAAATTTATGGAAGAGGGCAGAGATTCACAGCTAAGCACGGAGCCCATTTCCTAGAATCCAGTTGTAGAGAAGAAGGAGTGATGACAAATGAGTCAAGACCATGCTGGGGAAACCACAGAAACAGTTGACCTAAACAAGTGGGTGATCACAGACCCCAGTCTGACAGCTGGGAAAACAGCATAGGACAAAACCAGGTCCCCTGAATGTGGGTGTCAGCTAGGATGCCTGGGCAGTCTATGGGGCCTCTGGCGGTGGAACCAGTATTTATCCATAGTACACAAATGGATTTGGAGAGCCCATTCCCTATGGAGGAATACTCTCTCAGCCTAGATATACCTGGGAGGGCCTAGGTCCTGCCCCAAATCTTGTGATAAACTTAAATAATCCTCCATGGGAGACCTCACCCTCCCTGAGAAAATAGATGGGGTGTGGAATAGGGAGCTGGTGGGGGGAATGGGGGAATGGGAGGTTGGGAGATAGAGGGAACTGGGATTAGTACGTAAAATAAAATTGTTTATGATTTAAATAAAATATATATTTAAAAAGAAAATACTTTTAAAACCACATTTTATGTAATGTGTGAGCTGTAGAGTCATGTGTGTGCATCAGTGGACAACTTTTTCTTTGTTTTAATTCCATAATTTTTTTTTCTTTATTTGACTGACGTTTCTGTCATGGAGTACAGTAGGGAAAACTAATTGAAGGATTTTTTGTTGTTGTTGTTGTTTTTGTTTTTGTTTGTTTGTTTGCTTGCTTATTTGTTTTTGTTTTTGTTTTTCCAGACAGGGTTTCTCTGTACTGTTTTGGAACCTGTCCTAGAACTTGCTCTGTAAACCAGGCTGGCCTTGAACTCACTGAGATCTGCCTACCTCTGCTTCCCAAGTTCTGGGATTAAAGGTGTGCACCACCAACACCCAACTCAGGGGACAAGTTTTAGGAATTTTTTTTTTCCCCCGCAAATGCCTTCACCTGATGAGCCATCTTAGTGGACTCAGTAAGATAGTTACTGGCCTTTCAGCAGAAAACTTGGGTAACTATTTTCATCACCTTGTCGTAGGGTCTACCTTTATTCATGGGACTTAGGAGGCACAGGCAGTTGCATATCTATGAATTGGCTAGCCTGATCTACATAATACTTTCCTGGACAGCCAAAGCTACACACAAAGACCTTTCTAAAACAACAAATATGCGTGTAGAGATGGGAATATATATGAAATGGAATTCTTTCCTCCCCCCCCAGCTCTAATCCACATTCTTAGTCACCAAACATTTCTCTATTATTATCTATAGATAATAAAACTATTATGTAAGTAAATAAAAACTAAATAAAGCACACAAAAAGCAGGCGGAAAGGCAGACAGAAAGACACACACACACACACACACACACACACACACACACACACACGGACGATAAGTCCATTTAACCCAGCAAAACTCCTGACCTGGTTTTACCCAGTGTATAGCAACATATAAGTAACCCCAGAACGCAAGGTTCACAGAGTTGTACAACTTTTCCTTTCTTCTTTCTCTCTGTCTTCCCTTCCTTCCTGCTCTTCTCTCTTCTTTCTTTCTCCCTTTGAATATTCTTTGTCATTTGGGGTTTTATTTTTGTTTGTAGATTTGGGTGCTGGGTTTCTCTGTGTAGCCTTGGGTGTTCTAGAAATCAATGTTTATCCCATGGCTGCCTCACTCACAGGGGTCATACTGTCTTTGCCTGTCAAGATCTGGGATTAAAGGCATGTACCACCAAACTGAGGTGCACTTGGAATTTTCTAATACTCATACTTTGTTCTGTCATAGGTTTCCATTCAGGAGTAAATAATAGACATGTGTGTGGTTGATCTATCCGTTAAGAGTATCTCCATTCAATATATTCTGACAGATGAGTAATGTTTAGAATAAACAAAAAAAATGTTTTTAATGAACTGATAGAATAAGCAGAGCTAGTATTGCATTGTGGCACTCATTTTTAATCACAGCAATAGGAATGCAGTGGCAGGTAGGTCTCTGTGCCTTCTAAAAACAACCTGATCAAACTAGACAGTTCTATGAAAACTAGAGCTACAAAGAGAGGCAAGATTTCAAAAAGAAATAGCAAAAAAAAGCAAGAGAGAAAGTTACCGAATTTAAAAATGGGATAGAAGACTAAAATGAAATTTCTCAAAAGGTGAAACGCATTTCCCTGAGAAACACTACAGATATGTCAAATAGGCTTCCCTGTGGTGGAAGGTGCCTTTAGTCACCACACTCAGAAGGCCAAGGTTGCAACATACCTGTGATTTTCAACCTGGGCTGGGCCACAAAGCACAATTGAGGACAGTTATGATTCCAAAGAGAAACCGTGTCTCAAAGAAATAAATATAAACAAGTAAGTAAATACACAAATAAGTAAATAACAAAACAGCTCAGGGTCAGGACAGTGGGTGATTTCAACACCATCAGCCATGGGGAAAATGTACTTACAGCTTGAATTTTGCCTGGTCAGAGTGGCCACAATCAATTAAGAAAAGTACATTTTATGTTGCTGAAAATGTGGGCAGATAGAACAGCTTGGGCTACATATTGAAACACTGGTTCAATGGAGAAACATAGTTGTATGATTATTTTATGGATCAAATAACTGATTTGATTATCCCATAAAGAAAATCCCTGAGTAACTTCTAACTCCTGTGCAATTCTCATCACCAGTCATCAGAGAAAACCCAGAGTCACCAGGTCTCACACTCAAGCCTCCCCATCAACCACCACTGGCTCCCCATCCAACACCTGGGTCAGGCCTGTGGCTTGGCTACAGATCACTGCACAAACCCTGGCAGCTGGACTAGCACCCTGGGGTCTCACCAAGACTTCATCTGGTTCCCCAAATCTCTGCACTCTCCTGGTTCTCAGTGGTCACATCTACTGGGCAAACTTGCAAACCACTCCTGAATGTTTACAGAGCTCTCTCCTCATCAAGCTGAAAATCTGGTGAACTTCAAACTGGAAACACATACTAGATCCTCAGACCGACAAAGCATTTTCCTTTTGTGTATCACTATCCCCTGAATCAAGGTACACCTCAAACTACCCACCTCACACACACATCCTTGAGGTCTCAATACACCAGGAATTCAGTAAGTGGTTTCAATATGATCAGATTCCTGTCTGAGTTTCACCAATGGTACAACCATCAGGGCACAATTATCTTGGACAATACAGAAATTTTAAAAACTCCACCCAGTGTTTGGCTCCTCCTACCCTGCAATATCTCAAATTCATTCCCCACATCCACCTTTGGTGCTACTCAATTTCACCCTCATCCCAGAGATTCCCAACCTTAATGATTCAATCATACTAGCTTTCCTCTACTTCTGTTTTTGAGTCAAGGTCTCTCTATTAGTGCCGGCTGTTCAGGGATTCACTATATTGCTCAGCTGTCATCCATCTCACAGAGCTGTGCTTGCCTCATCTTCCTGAGTGCTAGCATTAAGGTGTGGGTAACCCAACCATGCCAAGGGAGGCTTGGAATGAGGGAAGGGAAACTAACACAGAGTTTAAAATATCTGGGAGCCCTCTCCTCCAAATAGTGCCAACTTTCCCCCACAAGGGAATGAAGGGAGACCTGGGCAGGCAAGGTCGGGATTACCACAACATGTTAGCCATCTACACAGGAGATATTTTGCCCAGCTCACTCTGGATATCAGAAGATCTCCTGTCTACCTCCGATCCTGATATTGATCCAAGAACCTGGCCTTAAATATTTATGCCATCCAGGAAACTTCCAGCCTCTTCTAATTTTATTTTACCCCTTCATGTTCACAAACTCTTCCCTTGCAGGGACCCTAATCCATCTACACACCCATCCGATGTAAGCCTGACCACATTGAGTATGTTGAGTACATCTTTCTGTCATCAGTAGAAATACTTAGTGTTGGTTTCCTTGGGAGAGGAAAAACTAGCAGGGCTACCCTGCCTTATTTAGGATACAGCCCAAAAGAAACAGGGGATTTATGGTTGGTGACCTTGGTGACCATCTCAGAAAAATGGACCTCTCCACAGCATGCTTCCCATGGCCCATACTCATTCTATAAGACCTTAATTCTGGGGTCCTGATGGGCCGATGGAAGAGCCCCGAGACAACAAACTCCAAAACCAGGAGATGCAACAAGCAAGAGGTGTTTATTGAACGCGTGCACTCGGGTAACAGCAATCTCGGGGAAAGCTGCACACCCCTCAAAGGGTTCAGGCTCTTTTTATAGAGAAAAACCACAAATCAGCATACATGCATGGGGCACAAGGTGATTGATTACAAAGTATGATCTCATGTTTGAGAGATCACCCAGGTGTGACCTGTTCTTCTTTAAAGGAAAAACCACAGAATGACTTGGAAAGACCCCAGACAATCCATTGGCCAGGAGTGACCCAGACAGGGCTGTTTATCTGGAACCATTTGTTCCAGGGTTGGGGGCCTATTTCCTTGTTGTGGGCCAAGACCTGGGAGAAACCTGTTATCTTTGTTTCTAAATTCTTTCATTCTCTGGCTTTCTCTTAGCTGTACATTTAGAGCCTTCAGTTATTCCACAAAGGTTTGATGATTCAGTAACTGCCCCTATTTAACAAGATCAGCCTAGCATATAACCACTAGCCCCATCACCATAGTAACCTTTCTTGTTCTCATAATTCCTGATCTTTCCACCCATGTCTACGTCCATTCTTTGTGATTTTCTATATTCTGCTTGCAAGAACTATTCTCCTGCCTCTTTCCTACATCCTTGCTCTGCAAACTAAAATCTTTCAATTCCTTCATATTACTATGTACTCTTTACATTCTTCCTTTATTCTTTTCTTTCTCCCTTCCTTTCTTCTCTTTAGTTGAGACTGGTTCTTTCTGCATAGCTCTGAGAGCTCTGGTCTCACTATATAGACTAGGCTAGACTCAAATTCAGAGAGATCCTCCTGGCTCTACATCCTTTCCCCTGGAGTTAAACATTTAGACCACACAGCTCATGTTAATCAGCTTAATCAACCCATTGAGACTGCCAACTGCCTGCTCGGGGTTGCACTTTTTAATTGTGTATATGAGTACAGTATGTACACAATATGGTTCAGAAAGTGGTGCCAGACACCTGCCATGCAAATATGGGGCCGCCCAACTTGGATTGTGTGAACTGAAGTGGGCCCACGGTACATGCTCCTTACTTCTGAGCCACCTACGAGCTCAAGACTTTAATTTCCTGTCTGTTGTGCTCATTATGAAGTAGTAAGAGTAGCCGGGCCTTAGTGGCTCAGGACTTTAATGCCAGCACTCGGGAGGCAAGGCAGGCAGATCTCAGTGAGTTCGATTCCAGCCTGGTCTACAGAGAAATGAAGTAGTAAGAGAAACGTGTGGAATTTAATTAAATCATGTGATTAGTTTAAAGATAAGGAATAATGGATTAACTCAAGTCACTAATTCCTGGAGAGAAGATCATAGGCCAAATATGTTTGCTCAAATGTGGTGTCTCACAACACGGGAGCAGGAAGAGGATAGCCAGAATGTAGGGGCCAGCCTGAACCACCTGAGGAAATGCTCTCTCGCAATACCTGTAAAATTTTACATATTGTTTACACATAATAAACAGTTAATTATGAAAGGAAATAAAAAATATTGTCACTGAAAAATTAGTAGTCTTGAGTCCAAATTCTCAGCCACAAATTTTAAAAACAGAGGTGTTGGACTATAGCAAGCAGCTCCCAGAACATTAAAGGTCAGCCTGAGCTATATATATTAGAACTTTGTCTCAGTAAAGAAAATATGTTTAGTGGCAACTGCCTGTGACTCCTATAATGTGGTAAATGAGGAGAGCTGACACATAACTGTCTCTGGAAAGTGGAATCCTCACAAACAGAGGCCATGAGGACAGGGCCTTTGGGGATGGAAGATTTAGCATGGGAATCTTTGCCTCCTTTCCAAGACAGTCCTCTAGCCTTCTTTCTCTGCTGCTACTGCTCTAGAGATCTCTTTATCTTCTTGTTGATTGCCTCACAGGTCCAACCAATTTTGTAGAAAATGTATGCCCGGTAGTATTGTTCAAGAGGTTGAGTTGAGTTGGAGAGGTTACAAGTGATAGTCTCTGACATGTGGAGAAAAAAATTCCAAGTGTGGGATAATATTTGAATGGTTGAATACAGGAGCACAGACACCTGATGTTCTCTCACACATAGGATCTGAGCTGGCTGACCATACATGACAGACACAATCATTGGGATGTCCACGCCTACCACATGATTGGTGGCCAGGATTCCCAGGTTGTTCTCTACACTTTTGCCTCTGCTGTCTCTCCCTAGCTGAACTCTTTCCAGAATTACTTCTTCTCAAACTTGCGATCAATGAAGGAGAAGTCAAGTTCATGGTGTGAGGAGTTACTTGAGGGGTTAAGGTGAGGAGTACAGCTGATTCTTGAATGGCTCTGGCACAGGGCTCTGTACTGGGCAATGTTTCAAGCAGGAAGGAACCTGTAGGGGAGGCAAATCTCTCCTGAGATCCACAGCCAAGATACACAGGTAGTTCTCAGGTTTTTTTCTGATTCATTCTAGCATGCCTCTTCTTGAACCAGATCTGGAGAAACAAAGGAAATAAATCAGGAGAGGATAGGTGTCCTGTTTATGTTCCAAATCTGAAGATGCTGGTGAAAATGCCAGGATCCTTGCTTTTTTCCTACCATCTATCACAGATTTCTAAGTTGAAGGAATACAAGTAGAAGGAAGACAGAATGAACTGGACCTGATATCAAGAGAATGTGGTAGGTTCTAATACATGGAGGATGGTGGAATGGAAGTTCTTACATAGAGGCTACTAAGACACATCGGGGCACCATTATCCCTCTGTGTGGCACCACCATGCTGCATTAAGGAATTAAGAGCATGAGCATCCATCCTTAGATTCCATCATCTCTATTCCATCCTAGGGTACTGGGCTGTGCAGCCACAGTACTTGAGGGAAACAATAAGTGCAGGAGTCAGGGATGGATGCAGATGGCCGATAAAGGTAACTCATCTGAGAAGAGGAACAGGAGACACTAGAAACGTCATACCTTGATATGGTTCTCATCATGCCAAATTTTTGAGCCAGTGCCATGTATACCTCCTTCTTCAGATGCATGCGGGTATCAAAATGTTCTTACAGTGCTAGCTTTTGTTCCTGAGTGAAGACTCTGTGCTTCTGCTGCCTCCCTGGATCATTAAAAGACACTTGTGAGTTTGGAGGGCATGAGAAGGTAGGAGACCTGTGGATATGATGGATATTAAGTACTTGCAGAATCTTGGGTGATGGTCACTGAAGAGGTAGAGGATTTGTTAGACCAGGTGGAAGTGGGAAGGCCTGGAGACAATGAGATCCCGGGATCACATGGGAATTTGGTTCCATTGTGAGATCTTGGTAGACTGGAGAAGCTGGGAATAAAAACAAAAGGATCTGAGAAGCCCCACATTCCCTAGCTCCTCCACTCCTAGTTCCCTGTCATCTGCTGCATGCTCAGGTCTCCCAGGTGGTACAGAACATTGCACAAAAGCGTAGTAGGTGGGACAGTAGCCTGGGGTGTCATCAGCACTGCCCTTCTCATTGCCCCACACTTTGCCCTCATCTGATTCTCTCTGCCCACATCTACACAGTAAACCTGCAAACACCTTATGAATTTTCACAGGACATTCCACCATCAGCTGAGAATAGGCTGAACTTCAATCCCAAAACATCATAAATACACAGTGTTGCCAAGCCTATCACTCTATTGGCTCCCTCATCCCCAGTCCCCACATCAAGACAACCTCACAACCTGTCATACACACTTCAATGAGGCCTATACTAGTCAGGGAATGAGTAGGTTGTTTCCCCTTCAATTCCTTCATGTTTGCCCACTACTCCAGGGACCACTGCTTAAATATGTTCTCCACCCACTCTTTGGCTCCCCCTCCCCACTGATTCTCAAGTCTGTTACCCACAACCATCTTTTGTTGCCCCTCAGATTTCAGTCACACCCCTGAGAGTCCCTACTGAGTCAATTATAATTGATTGTTTTTTTGTTGATGCAGGACTTCTCCATTACCCTGGGCTAATCTGGAGTTCTTTATGTTTACCACAGAGCGCTTAATTGCAAAGAGATTGCCATGCCTACCCAGCAGAGTTCCAGCATTAAAGTTGTGGCTAACCAGGACCCCAGAATGTTTAATCCCAGTTCTCAAATGAACATGGAGTGACAGGATTGTGTGTAAAATTGAAACTGAGAATATAGGCCCACCCCTCTTACTGCTAAACTTTACAAGAAACTAGATCTTGATTTGCCCAGGTTTGTAGCCAATTCATTAAATTGTTCTAGATGTGAGGACCATTTTTTTTGTTTTTGTTTTGCTTTTACACTCCATGTTGGGTCAACAGACCTAATTGGTCCTGTAAAGAAGAAAGAAGGATCACAAGATTAAAGTCAGCCTACATTAATGACATAGTAACTCCAATCCTGCCTGGGATACAGGAGACCCTGTCTCAAAAGGAAAAAAAAACATCCAGTAATAACAGATAAAATTGCTCCATGAGCCTCTAGGTATTCAAAGAATAGTCATACCCTCTTATAAGAGCCAGACCAGGGGCACAGACCTGCAATCCCAGCTATTTGGATACTGTACTAAGAAAACTGTAAATTCAAGGAAAGTCTAGGCTACAGAATGACCTTGAGGTCAACCAGGTATGCATAACCAGAACTTTTCAAAAAATGTTAAGACTAAACAATCTTTTATTTAGCATTCACAAACAATTCAAGGTGACCTGGGTCCTCCTGCAGCCTTAGTGTGGCTGGACAAAGGTTTTGGGTGTCAGAAGTGATACCACAGCTACAGGCCAAATTGCATGTGCTCCGGGGCCCCATGCTTGAGGGCAGTCTCAGTTGGCATGCATGTTGGGCAAGGTGATACGTGTGGTGCTCGCACAGGACATAACTTGATGGGGTAGTTGTGGAACCTGGGCCGCAAACGTGGCAGGGGGAAAGGTGTGTGCACAATGTCAAAGGGTGGCATCTATGGGTGCAAATTCTATGGGACAGGCCATACATAGCAGGTCTCCCAAATCATCTTCGTCCTCGGATTCCGTCTATATCGAAGGCCCAATAAGTTTGCTTGAGTTCTCTCCATGCTTCCTTGTCTAGTCCTCTTCAGCCTCCTTTTGGATTTCCTCAATCAGCTTTTCATCATCTTCAGTAAGGTCGGTCCAGAGGATGCACCTGGAACACTGATAGCAAAAGGATCCTGCATAGAGATAACGCTGACAGAAGTGATCATAGTCATCGATAGAAAGTCCACAGACGTAGCACATCTGGGCACCACAGCGGCAAGATATGCAGTTGCAGCTTTCAGATTTGATGAGGCCGGTCCCACACTTGGGGCATTTTCTAAAGCGAGCAGCAGTCATTTTTTCCTCTATAGATGTCCAGTAGTTGAACTCATCCTTTTCGGCCAGCTCTTCATACGTGAGGCCTGTATGCTCTTTCCAGAGTCCCTGAAACTTCCTACAGGTCTCATTGAGGCAGCGAGGATTAGGGCAACTGAACCTCTTCACGTCAGCGTCCAGCAGAGCAGGAAAGCAGCATAAGGGGCAGCGGACAAGCTCCTCACCACAGGCTGCAGAGACTTCTTCTTCAGCTCTGCATTCACAGTAATTGTAGAGAACGGTCTGGGGGAAGCACCTCTCCAGTTCACTGGTTAGGAAGGAATTTGTGCAGCTGCCTTCCATGCAGCTCAGATCTGACTTTCCAGACCCAAACACTGCCTCTTGGTCATATCTTATGAGGCATGCCTTGCAGAACCTGTGAGCATCGTAACAGTGTGTCAGCTCCTCAAATGGAAACTCTAGGTCATCATCTTCATGTTGCTCCCTAGCCCTGGTAACCAGCATTGGAATCCAGTCCTCATCGGAGGAGTCAGATACGATGATGGGCTCATCTCTGACACTCATCCCTTCCTCTCCCTGGTGGCAGTGCACGTTGTGGATGGGAATGACATCCTCTTTGTTGTTTCCTTCTGCCATTTTCAAATTCCTATACAGAAGTAGGTGATTGTTAGTACCCAATCATGGCCATCATCTGTTCCACAGGATCTCAAGTTCAGGCTCAAAGGACAGATCCACACACTAGCTCCTCACCAAGCCTCACACTCCTGCCTCTCTTCAGCTTGGCTGGAGAATGAATGCCTCAGATTAAACTGAATCAGATTAAATAATCTTAATCAATAAAAACCACCAGTTCCTACCTCTCTGTCATTCCTCAGTTCTATAGGGACAGAATCCTGTCTCTACCTTATCACAACCTACCTTATCACTAACCCAGGTAATGAAGGGCAGAGCCTTAAATTATATCCACCTGGGACCTGCACTGGTCCTCTCTTTTTATCTCCACACATTAAACAGACCTCACCATGTAGCCTCAATCGGTGTGAAGCTCCACCCTATGGATCCCTGGCCTAGAACAGATCTTTCTTTATTGAGAAGATACATTCAGTGATTATTTGGTTTGACCCTGGAGAACTAACAGAGGCTTCACTGATCCACTGGGCTTTCCTGACCACTTGGAACCCCAGGACAAACATATTTTTCTTTCAATGGTCAGTGACCTTCTCAGGAAATGCACCTCCACAGGGCTTGCTGGAGAGTGGTTCTCCCTTTTTCCTTTCCAGTTCCTTCAGCCATTCATTCATTTCATTCATTCATTCTCTCTTTCTTAATTTAAATTGAGACAGGGTCCCTCTCTATAGCCCAGTATGGATCTTACTATAGAAACCAAGCATGCTTACAACATAATGAGTTTCCCCTACCATCTGACTCCTGTGTGTTGGGATAGATAGTGTGGTACACATATACCATAGTTTTCCCTTCATAATGGGGATGAACCTTCTCTGCCTCAGACAACCCTGGGTGACATTCTATCTGGGCCATCTGCATCATTCTTTTCGTCCCCAAAGTAATAGGAAGTATCACCAGGAATTCTTCCGACATTGGAGTGCTTGGTGTTAAAAGGAAATATATTAAAAAAAAAAAAAAAAAAAAAGAACAGTCCCTAGATTCAAAAGCCAAGACACCCATCATTTCTTGGGCTTCCTATAGAATGGTGGGCACCAGCCACTCACTTTGTGGAAGAGAGTGCATATCACATATTGGCTGGGCACACACTTGGGGAGTCACTAGCACTCTTCTCCACTATCCCTAATCCCTGCACTTGTCTGATCCTTGGTGCTCAATTGAAGGATGCATTTACAAATAGCTCCTGGGGTTATACCTGACTCAATCCCTATCTAGAATGCATAGGGTAGACCTTACCCTCCAAACACACATACCATCTCGGGAATGCTGTCCAAGCATCTTCCTCACCTATGGCTCTTTCTTCTACCAATATACCCTCTCCTAACACCCACCATATACACACTTCATTAAGGGCCCCAACTCACCTAAAGACCACTCAGTTTCTGTGCTTTTCCTGGACACATTCTCTATTTGACTTCTACTCTAAGAATGTGAACTTAAATGGTTTCTTTCACCAAAGTGGCAACTCAAGGCTGCTCCCATCCATTGTCTCCTCCCATCCAGGAAACCTTCAAATCCTTTATCCTGACACAGCCTTTAGTGTCACTCAGGTTTCTGTCCCACCTTGTAGAAGCTGAATCTCTTTGATTTTGTGAATACTATTAGTTTTTCAACACAGGAGTTTTCTGCATAACTTTCATTGCTGTCCTGGCACTCATTCTGTAGAGCAGGCTGGCCTCAATCTCAAGGAGATCTCCTGCCTTTGCTTCCCCAATGCAGGGCTTAAAGGTTGGGCAGCACCACTGCCCAGCTGATTTAACTATTCTTGTCTCTAAAACTGTGTATATTGACAAGGCTGGCCTCACAACTCACAGGGATTAACTTGCCTCAGCTGGCATTAGAAGAGTGACCCACCAGGCCCTCCAAGAATTAATCATGGTTTATATAACATTTACTGATTGACCAGTTTGAGTGAAAATGAATACTAGGAGACAATTGTCCTTGTCCTCTTGAGTCTCCATCCCTAAATAAGTTGGGGCTCCACCTGTCAGTGTAGATATTAATAAATGTACGGATCTTTAACCTGCTTCTAAAAACTCTATTCGGTTGTCCTTTTGCTAGGCACCCCTTCTTGTTGGTCCAGAGCTGCTTAGAATCTTATTCATTGTTTGCTACACTTTCCAATCTGTCCCTACTTGGGCCACACAGAAACTTTAATAGTTCCCCAAGCTTTCTGCGACCCTGTCTTCTCTAGATAGACTTCCACAGTTTTCATGATGGTATCTGTGGTTCTGTTTATAGATCGCCCCTTGGTATATGATTATTCAGAATACAATGCTGGCATCTATTTTGAGGGCCTGAGATGCATTTAATCAATGCTAAGAAACTGTCTGGTTGTTTCCTAGGGCTCCAGCTACTCCCAGTTCAGGAATGCAATAGCTCCAAGTGACATCTAACTTGTTCAGGAAACCTTGTCAAGGAAGACTCCACTTAACTGACTAAATCCTGGAAAATTCCTTGACATCTACAAAGGATCAAAATTTTAAAAGCACTGTGATGTGAGTCTCTTTGGCAGAGGATGTGTCCACCCTTTTGAGAGATCCTGGCCTCAATCCCAAATAAAGTTATATAGGTATAAAGTTATTATAGGTATTTTTTGAGTGTGTGTTGTATCTGTATCCTGCCAGAGTACATTTGGGAGATAAGACAACAATTGCATGTTTTCCCCTGCCATCCTGTGGACCATGGAAACAAACCTCAGGTCTCTAGCTGGTGACATGGACTTTGGCTGGGGCATTTAGCAAGCTTCAGAGCTCTTGATTAGAATGGTTATGTCTGCGGGAAAATCAAAGAGTGACAACAGGTTTCCATAGCTGATGCTGGTCTCAAACTCATTGTATGACTAAGAATGACCATGAATTTTTCATCCCTCTATCTCATACATGCTGAGGTTAGAGACCCTGAGGGTGCCTTTTCCATCCCCTTTAGATGCTAACTGAGTATCTCATGGTGTCATTCTGTATTAATTGGATATTTATTCTGCTTCCCTTCTGGGCATTTTCTCCTACTTTGACAACTTGAAAGACACTAGTCCTACATCTGCTCTTGCTATAATGCTGAGTCAGGAGAGCAATTCTGTTCTAGAAGATGTGACCAATGGTCTCTATCAATAACTCACTTTTCTCAAAAAGTTTTCCCTTTTTTGAATTTAGAATCTTTTATATTCTGAACTGCACTTCAACTTGCTCTATAGCCAATGATGACCTTAAATTTTGTAAACAAAATGCAAAAACAACAACTCTCCATGGTGTGGTGACACAAACACAAACACCTTTAATCCCATCACTAGGAAGGCAGAGGCAAGACTATCTCTGAGTTAGAGGGCTGTCTATTAAACAATAGGAATTACAGCAATCCAGGACAACCCTGAAAGTCCCTATCTCACACACATAATAAATTAGAATAATCTGGGTGTTGGTACCACATGCCTTTAATCTCAGCAATCTGGAGGATCCCAGCAAACAGGCGGGTCTCTGAGTTTCAGGCCAGCCTGGTCTACAGAGCTAGTTCTAACACAGGCTCCAAAGCAATACAGAGAAACCCTGTCTAGAAAAATCAAAAAATAAAATAACAATTTAAACTGGCTGTGTGTTTTGGACAAGTCTTCAATCCCAGCACTCAGTAGGCAGAGGCATCTGCAGCCTCTACAGCCATCCAACAATTGCCAATTACAATTACTTGGAGATTTTTTAACTTACTAAGAAATGCTGAAAAAATAAAGACAACAACAGCTCAGGCTGTTCATGATATGGGGAAAGGATCCCTTATTCATTACTTTTGGGAAAACAAAATAGTATAGCCACCCACCACCCACCACCCACCACCCACCACCCACCACCCACCACCCACCCATAAGCCTTATTGGCCGACTTACCCTGGCTTTCAGCACACTCTCCTGTCTTCACCAGATCACTGCTGAGGTTTGAAATCCACTCCAAGGTCCTGGTCTTATATACACTTTCCATCCAGGCCCCTCCCAGGTCCTCCTCACATTTCCCATCACCCCAAAAGACCCTCCCACTCAATGGCCCCGCCCACTCTATAGCTTCACCCTATAGAGCCTTGGTATATTTGAGGATGGCTTTCATCATTGAGCAGATATACTCAATGCTGCTTTTGTGGGGACCTCAAACACAAACGAATCCTTTGCCACACCCTCTTGGTTCTCCAATAATGGGTCTTGAGTCCAATTCAAACGTGGCCTTCACTACTTGGTAACCATCTCAGGCAGCTTCAACTCAGGCTCCCAAAGGTCATCCTATGCTTTCTCATTGCTGTCACCCCTCCTTTTTTTCTTTATTGAGACAGGGTTACTCTGTAGCCCTGGTTGTTCCAGAACTCACTCTATAAACCAGGCTGTCCTGAAAATCAAGGATTTGCATGAGCCTCTGGAGTGGAGGGATTAAAGGTAGAGGGTTTCTCCTTATCACCCTAGCTGTCCTCTGTCTATCTGTGTAGACCAGGTTGGCCTCAACCTCACAGAGATCTGCTTGCCTCTTCCTCTTTTGTGCTGGGATGGAAAAGTTGCCCAGCAAGGCACGCCTTTAATCCTAGCACTCGGGAGGCACAGGCAGGCAGGATCTCTGTGAGTTTGAGAACAGCCTGGTCTACAAGAGCTAGTTCCAGGGCGGCCTCCAAAATCACAAACCCTGTCTCAAAAAAACAAGAAAGAAAAAAAGAATTGGGCACCAAACCCAGCTAGGTCACCCGTGGTTGAAGGAGTAGGACTGGCTAAGTCGTACACTGTCAGCCTGTGATTCTTATCATTCCTGCAGGCGCTACCACCCAGCCCCACTTCATGGGTAATCTAGAGCCCCCTTTGCTCCCCCAGGTTACTGGATATGCAGAGGACCCATTTGCCCAAATTCCATGTACCCTGTCATCCAGGCACAGGCCTGATGGTGTCTGCTTGCAGATTGACCATCAATGAATGGGTATCAGTACACAGCAAGAGGTTTATTTCTCTGAGAGAATGAATTGTTGCTGGTCCACCCTTAGATCCCTCCCTTGTTCCCCTTCATTTAGCCACTTCCCCCTGCGGTGATGGGGAAGGTGTGTGTGCCCTTTGACTTGTTCCAGAAACCTGTGTGATGGAAGACCTCAGTTTAATGTGTCAACTCCCAGGAAATGTTTTTTCCTTCAGAGAGGATTAAAATGACCCACAGGAATGAATTATGGCAAAATTAGCAAAGTGATATTTGGAGACACAGTGACAGACCTCATTTCCAGATATGACCAATATTTTATCTAATGATACTTTTTTCATTCCCTTTTTTACCCCTGATAGCATTTTTCTGAGGAGCCCTGGTTATTCTGTTGCTCATTCTGTAGACCAAGCTGAACTCAAACTCTGAGATCTGCCTGTCTCTGCCTCTCCAGTGCTGGGATTAAAGGCGTGTCCCACCATGGACACACAACTTTTTTTTTTTTTTAACAGGTGGAACCTCATTTATCCTTAACAGGAACTGAACTTTTTTTGTATCTGATGATCACCTGGAGTAGCTGGGATCAACCATGAGCACAAGGGATTTCATGCCTAGCATGTCCCAATCTGCCCACTGAACTACACCTCTTCCATTTGAATTTTGATGTTTGCTAAGGGTAATTACCAGTTTATAGCGCACATAGTCCTGTGATTTGCAGTTGCTTTGATGAGCCTCTCACAAGCTAACATGAAAATGGGTGTCTAATTTTGTCAATTTTCCATTGATTTGTATTCTTCATATAGAATCTCATTGAATGCAATGTGAAGACAAACATGGCCTCCAGGCACTAAGAACTGACTGTTCGCCATGACGCCCCATTTTAGGGCATTTCCTGTGAATTAACATACTTTTGAAACATTATAGAATGTTTTCAAACAGCGCTTGGCCCATGCCTTAAAACCCAGATCTTTGGAAGCAAAGGCAGGGGGATGGGTCTCTGAGTTTGAGGCAAGTCTGGTATATAAAGTGAGTCCCTGAAGAGCCAGGGACATTACAAGGAGAAAACCTGTGTCAAGAAACCAAAAGAAAAATTGGGCCCATAAAAAGCATCTACTTGGTGCAACAAGACCATTATGCCTGGTCTGTGGCAGAAAACAGGTCAGTACTCACAGGCCAGGCTTGACTACAAAGCAGCTCCAAAGCCTGCTTATGTACAAAAGACCATGCCTCAAAATGAAAAAACAAACAAACAAAAAAACCCATAAAATAACAGATAAAACTCCCCACCAGTCTCTAGCTTTTCAAGAAGTAGAAATAATTAAACACTCTTAATGATATCAGAGCCTAAAAAGTTTTTTTGTTTTGTTTTGTTTGTTTTCTTTTGAGACAGGGTTTCTCTGTGTAGCTTTGGAGGCTTTCCTGGAACTGGCTCTGTAGACTTGGCTGGCCTCGAACTCACAGATATCCACCTTCTTCTGCCTCCGGAATGCTGAGATTAAAGGCCAGTGCCACCGATACCAGGCAGGTGGATCTTTGTGAGTTTGAGCCCAGCCTGGTCTACAGAGCAAGTTCCAGGACAGCCTCCAAAGCAATCTGAGGCAGGAGTTGGAGGGCAAGCTGGCTACAGAGTGACAATGAGGTCAACCAGGAATAAGTTGTGAAAAATTTCCAAGCACAGCATTCCTGTAATCCCAGCACTCAGGTGGCAGAGACAGAAATGTCTGACTACCAGGCCAACAAGAGCGCCATAGCTTGACCATGATCCCAAAGAAACAAAGAGATGGAGAAAAGGAGAGAGAGGGAAAGGTTTGAGACAGACTGTCTTCACTTAGCCATGGCTGTACCGGAACTCCCTTTCTAAACCAAGTTGTCCTCAAACTCACAGCTCCTCTTGCCTCTGCCCCAAATACTTGGAATAATGGTGTGGTTTAAAGCTTTTCAGTTTGACCTTGGGATTAAAGACCAGGCTGACAGGGAGAGTAGCTTGCTCAGGACAAATCCTGGCATTAAAGGCATGAGCTACCACACCCTTCTCTAGGCATTTTTTATCACTGGTTCACTTCCCTTTCTGTCTGTGTTTTTGTGTGTCTGCCTCATGTGTGTG
Source organism: Cricetiscus sungorus (assembly GCA_030556225.1). Taxonomy (NCBI): domain Eukaryota; kingdom Metazoa; phylum Chordata; class Mammalia; order Rodentia; family Cricetidae; genus Cricetiscus; species Cricetiscus sungorus. The sequence continues at coordinate 223,529 of JANBXA010000413.1, read as the reverse complement.
GAGGTCCACAGCATAGAAAAGGCTTTCAGATTCACTGGCCTTAAACATACAGACATTTGTGGCATTCCTGACGAAGGTGCTAGGAACCAAATTACAAGCTTCAAGGTCAACAAGACAACTGTTCTTTGGTTCTGTGCATATGTTTTTATCAGTACACGTGTGTGTACAACTTGGGAATGCTTAAGGCTCCAGGAGAGCAGATCACGCATCAGTTACCCAGGGATTGTGAGAGCCAATCTATGGGCCTACACCTTCCTACTCTTCAGTGGCAAAGCAAGAATTTTGCTGACTAACTGAGCCTTCTCTCCTGGCCCACAGATTGCAAACTTTGAGACTTAGAATACTCAGAATTTTTGTTGTTGTTTGTTTGTTTGTTTTCATGGCAGGGTTTCCCCTGTTTAGCTTGGAGCCTGTCCTAGCAATCACTCTGCAGACCAGATGGGCCCTGGACTCATATAGATCCACCTTCCTGTGCTTTTCCAGGTCTGGGATTAAAGGTGTGTGTCACCCCCAAGCAGCCTGCTCCCTGTATTTTTAAAGTGTTGATGTCTTGCAATGCAAAGTAGTAAGATACACTTCAAATTTTGCTCAAAGACCACTTTACTTAATGAAAAGTGATAACTAGTGAAAAGTTAGTTATGAAGTTTTCAGTAACACAGGCATTTTGCACAGTCTGGAAGCGCAGGGCTCAGAAGCAGTTAACATTGCCAGAAGCTGGGATACAGCCTGGGCTACAGAAGAAAACACTATCTAATGATTCCCTATACCACAAACTTAGATCCAATTCAGTTTGAAAAGGAAAATACCAAGCCAGGCAGCAATAGCACACACCTTTAATCCCAGCACTCCAGAGGCAGATGCATGGAGATCTCAGTCAGTTCAAGGCTAACCTTGTTTCCATAGTGTATTTAACAACAGAGAAACCCTGTCTCAAAAAAAAAAAAAAAAAGAAAAGAAAAGAAAAGGAAAGGAAAGGAAGGAAAGGAAGGATGGGAGAAAGAAAGTGAAAGCAGAGAGGAAGAACACTCCATGATGATTTTTTGTTTTTTAAATTCTTCTCTCATACACATACTCACTGCAGGTTCATCTCCCTCCTCTCCTACTGGTCCCTTCTCCTCACCTCACCTCTATGCCTCATCCACTCCTCCCCTGTCTGTCTGCAGAAAATAGCTGCCCTCCCAGTGATAACAACCAATCTTGGCATTACAAAATTCCATGAGACTAATAACAATCCCTCTTGTCCAGAGAGCCAGGTGTTGGTGGCGCACACCTTTAATCCCAGCACGAGGGAGGCAGAGGCAGGCAGATGTCGGAGAGTTCGAGACCAGTCTGGTCTACAAAAGCTAGTTCCAGGACATCCTCCAAAGCCACAGAGAAACCCTGTCTCCAAACAGACAAACAAAAAACAATAACAAAGACAGAAATGAGGCGATGGGGCCCCAAAAGGAAGCCAAAGAGTCAGAGACACCCCCATTCCCAAGGTTAGAAGTTCCACAAAACACCAAGTTACACACCATAACACATAGTCAGAGGACTTGCTCAGTTATCTTTTAATTTTTTATGTGTATTGGTGTTTTGCCTGCATTTATTTCTGGGTGAATATGCCAGATCCCCTGGAACTGGAGTCATAGGCACCTGTGAGCCACGGGAGTGCTCAAAATTAAACTTAGGTCCTTTAGAAGAGCATCCAGTGCTCTTAACTGCTAAGCCATCTCTGCAGGTCCTGACTTACTCAGTTCTGTAAGGTTCATTGTCAGTTCACGCTGTGTGAGCCCTATGAGCCCAGGTTGTTTGATTCTGGGGCCAGGTTGTTATGGTGTCCTAGACACCCCCTGACTGCTTCAATTCTTCTCCCCCTATTCCCCAGGATTTCTATGTGGAATTTCTTTCTATTTGCAGTCCAGACTCTGTTACCAGCTACAATCCCAACAATCGGGTGTCCAAAGCAAGCTGTTCACAGAAAATTCGAGGCTAACCTTGGCAACACTGATTTAGTCATGGAATCAAAAAAAGGAATTTACCTGAGTGCTGTGGTGGTAGGTGCCTATAACCTCTACAGTCTGGGAGGAGGAGGGAGGAGAGCTAGGAGCTTCACACAGCCCCTCTAAAAGATAAAATAAAACTTCAGGCATAACACCCTTAATTTGGCAGGTGCACAAACTCTAAAGCTTCACTGAGCTGCTGAACTCTGTGCACCAAAATCAGGATGGGACACAGGAGGACCCATTCCCCCAATACCTCAGATTCTGAAATATCCCTGCTCTTGTCTGCAAGGCCAGCTATTCCATGATATACCAATTCTTATTACAGTGTTAAGTGGGATTAGGTATGGTAATGATGTATCATCAGGTCTATAAGAGCGGCCAGTTCTTGCAGGAGTCTTAGGCAGAGCACCTCAGGAGAAGGTCCTGAGGTCTGAGCATCTTTTGGGCCTCAGGATGCAGCTGAGGTGGGAGCTGGAGCTTGGGTTGAGCTTGCACCTTCAGCTCCTGTTGCCTCAGTCGTGGCTTCTACGGCTGAGGGTTGGCAGCAGGTGCTGTTGTGGGCCTTGGCCATCCACAACCTCTTTGTGGTGTCTAAGCAGTGTACCCTCACAGGCCTGATCACCATGGAGAAATGTTTCTCAGGGGATGAGTTGGGAATGAAAGTCTTCTCCCCGGATGTGCTGAGACTCTCAGAATCTTCATTGGCAAACGCAGAGATAGATAGGCATCCTATGTTTGTCCAACATGAGAGATATTCTGGAGTTGTGATGTAACTCCAAAAGTGAGTCTGCCAATGTGTCCAGATCCCCCAAATCCATTGGTAGAGCTGCTCAGAAGTTCAGCATAAGTATTTTGCATCAGCTTTTCCTTGGGCTTCATCTGTGGTGAACTGGATGAATCTTCCACTGAGGCTGAACATTCAGCCACGGCAGGGCCAGTCTGGGTTTTAGCTACTGTGGGTTGACCACTGCCTGCAGCTCTACCTATGGTTTGAGCATCTAGACATTCCTCTTTTGGACTACACTTAGCCCCTTCTTGCAGGATCATCAGAAGAGAAGGTTCCAGGCTGGAGTTCAGTTTTCCTAAACTGAACCCACAGATCATCTACTGGGAGAAATGAACTCTATATTGGCAGAGGTATGACAAATAGGTGACCATGGGAATGGGTGGACCCCAAAACTTTAGAATTTCCACTTATCTCTGGCTGATTCTGGGGATTCTTCCATTTGTACTTAGAGTGTTGGTTCTTCAACCAGATCTTGAAAGACAAAAAAACAAACAAACAAACAAACAAAAAAAAACAGAGAAACACATCTGTGCCCTAACTGAGCATGCTGGATGGAAATCTTGGCTCTAACAACCACCCATAAACACACATAGGTGTGTGGGATTCTAGCTACATAAAATGAGGTAGGACTGTAGGATTGGTAAGATGTGACACAACAAGGCTAGAGAAGTGTCAGTTATTATGTGATACTATGTCTCCATAGTGGTACCCAGGTTGACATAGAATAACTGGGTCTAGCCATGCATGCATCCACATCCACAAATGCCCCAATCTGCTTTAGCATTGAGGAATCTCCAAGGCTATATGATTCTGATTAATGTTCCAGTACCATGGCTATTCTGGCTACTGCAGAGAGGGACAAGACAGAGAGTGACCTGAATCTCATACTCAGTCGTTAATGGCAAGTTCCCCAATTTGATTCATATCTGGGTACAAGTACAGACAAAATGTTCTATGAGGAGAGGCTTTTGTGCCATGAGTTCACAATCTGTCCCTTCCATTACTTATTCAGAGCATCAGCGTGAACATGCTGGTCACTACAGTCATCTGATGACACCATGAGTCCTAGGGAACCCTCAAAAGTAGAACTCATTGAGGACCTTCAGGGTACTAGGTGACTGGATTCAAGGATCAGCTTCCCAATGTTGAGGGACCTGGATGAATTGGGACACTGGGTTTTGTTGATGGTGTCGGGGACACTTACAGACCTTGGCTGCTGTAAGGATCAAAGTGCATTTAGAGATTGATTGAAATAGCTTTCCTGGAGAAAGTAGGGGACTTTAAGACATTTGGAGACTCAGGTGGTTACACAAGATGTTTCATTTTGCACTTTTAATTGCATTGGAATTCCTGAGTGCATGAGGGGAAATGATACTTAACTTCCTTGCAGGATCTTGAATCCTGAGAAACCTGTGTCCAAATATGCATTTAAATGCAGTTGAAAATCTGATTGTTATCTGGGGGACTGTGGAATACGGGGGCAAACTTTACTTGGATTTGCTGGATCTTTTTTTAAAGACTTATGTGTATAGTGCTCTGTCTGTATGTATAACTACAGGCTAGAAGAGGGCACCAGATCTCATTACAGATGGCTGTGAGCAGCCATGTGCTTGCTGGGAATTGAACTCAGGACCTGTGGAAGAACAGTTAGTGTTCTTATCCCCTGAGCCATCTCTCCAGCCCCAGATTTGCTGGTTCTATCAGGAGATCCCTATGCACTGGCAGACATGGAGTCACACTGGGGAACCTGGGAGGTGGGAAATGGATAGAGCAGCTCCACAATGCCCAGGTTATACTCCTCAAGGATTTCCAGCACTAGCAGAGTCATTTCAGACTTCCTAGGGGTGACACTAGTGCCTCATCTTTCTCTCTCCCTGCCATTCTGTTTTCTGAGGCTCTAAGTCTTCTAAGCAGTGGGATAAACATACAAAGAGCCCCTGTGTTAATAAAGGCTTGTCAGCCCAGGAAGGGTTGCAATGGAAAGAAAGCTCATCCAGAGTATACAAATCCAAGGTCTTTTCATTTTCTTAACAGAATGTTTCTGTACTCTATTAAGGATTGAAGGGAACCTAGGGTAGGCAATCTGGGGTGTCCCCACCTATGTCTCACCATTAACACAACAACTTTGCTCTCCCCTCTTGACTAGATCAATCCTGGTTTTGAAACTCTACAATTACTGATGGTAAATGTCTTCTCCTTCAATAATCCTCTCAGCCTTTCCATCTTCTATACCCTTAAATCCTGCAGACCCTGCCACAATGTGGCCCGAACATTTTGGATCCATTTAGGGACATCTTTCTTTATTGGACAGATGCATGAATGCTAGTTTCCTATGGAGCATATACACTAACAGGCCTTGGCCAAAGCATGGGACTCCTGTGCTCTTGGGGCTCCTGTCCAGAAATAAATTGGCCTCGAGTTACCGCTGTCCTTTTCAGGAAATGTTTTAGGAAAAAACTCAGTTTGTTGTTCAGGGGTCTTTAACGCTCCTTCCTATTGCTGTCATCCAGTCTTTCTATCTTTTTTGCTTCCTTGCCTTCCTTGTTCCTTTATTACTTTCTTTTTTGCTTGCTTGCATGCTGGTTCTCTTCTTTCTCTTATTTATTGATTTCTACTTTTTGTTGTTTCATTAAGACAGGGTTTCTCTAGATAGCTAATGTTGTCCTATATCTCACTCTATAGATATGAGTGCTCTCCAAAACATAGTGATCCCACTCCCTCTGCCTCCTTGGGGCTGAGATTGACCACCCCATCTTGATGGTAAATGGTCTGCTCAGCCTTAGACATTCCTATCTGGCACTCCTTCAGCAGTGGTGACACCACATGTTGTATCTACCTGCATCATATAGAGCCTCATTCGGGTACCAGAACTCAATGGATTCCCACCTATCAAGGGGTGATCCCAATCTCCTGAAAACATAAAAGGTATAGCCCTGATGGTGTCTTAGTTTCAGTTCCCAGACTTTCCCTAGCTAAATGGGTATTCAGTAGACAGGGCTGGTGTCTTTTTGTGAAGAAATGACCTCTCTTTAATCAGTACCAAGCAAACCTCAGTTTGCTTCCCAGGATCCAGCCCCTCTCAGCTATGGAAATACAGACTCTCAAACTGAACTTTCGCTTGATCAAGAACTCTGTGTCATGGAAGACCTCTGTTTATTGGGCCATGATCCAGGAAGCATTCTTGCCATGGACGGGTGATTTCAATTAACTGCTAAATCAAATGCAAATTTAACCAGGTAGGGCCAGATGAGGCTCATTGACAGAGCACTTGTCCAGCTTATGTCAGATCCTGGCATCATTCAGCAACATTGGGTGGTAAAGAAGAAACATATAGGAAATGGGTTGAAAATAAAGTATTACTACATGTCTTTTGTTGCATATACGGTCACAAGCCTGTCAGGGCCCACATAAGGAGGTGGAAGAAAACTTGTGGGAACCAATTTTCTCTTTCCATCATGTGAATCATGAAAAGAAAATTCAGGTCCTCGGGCTTGATGACAATGTCTTTGAATGTGCCATCTCCCGAGCTTTAGAGCACTTGATAGGTTATGTCTCCAGGAAGAGTAGAGGCTGCCACTGGGTTTCTCGTTTGAACTACAATATTAGTGTGTGTGTGTGTGTGTGTGTGTGTGTGTGTGTGTGTAGCCTGTAGGGACCTCCACATACAAGTTCTTTACAATTAATAGCCAGATCTTCAACACGTTTCTGTAGCTAGGCCCATTTAATGCCTCTCCACTCCGGGTTGGTACAGCATGTATGTACTGCTGCTGTAAGACCCTCAGAATGAGGTCGGACCCCAAGAACTCAAGGAACTCAATGTCCAGTCCAGTTGATGCAACACGCAAGAGGCTTTAATGAATTGGAAACGTTTGCGCAAACGTGCCCCCTCAGCACGCAGGCTAGAGAGAAGCAACGTTCTCTGGGTGCAGGTATTTTTAAAGGCAAAACCCACAGGCTTAGGGAGGGGCCATGACCCTCTGTCCTGAGTACGTGACCAGGGTCATGGGCTCTAGCAAGCTCCTTATCTCTTTAGATGGTCTCACTGTTTAGGGTGTGCTAATCAATCTTGCCTAAGCAAAGGGTGTTGCAGCCATCTCTTTGTTTCTCTAGGTCCCATCTGGAAATTCTTTGTCTCTTGCTATCTTAGGGCCTTGTAAGGGAGAGGCTGCAGGTGGTTAGCAAATTCCAGGAACTAAATCACAGTGGCCTTGGTCAGCTTTCCGGGTCAGTCTGCCCTGCATTCCATTTATTTGGGCTCCATTTCATTTCTTTGCTAGTTTAAGTCTTTCACTGCCTTGAGATAGAGACAGGATGATCATGTCTTGAAGGACAGCCCTGGCTACACAATGCTCCAAAGACTGCCTGGGTTACAGGAGACCCTGCCTCAAATGGAAAAACAATCAAGAAGCAGACAAAAACTTTAATGCGAGTATCTAGGTGTTCAAATGAGAAGAACAATCATACACTCTTAGTGATATCAAACGGTACACAAGAGGCAGACACACGGGCGCGGACATGCAGTCCCAGGAAGGCAGACACAGGCGGGGACATGTAGTCCCAGGGGCAGATACAGGCGCGGACATGCTGTCCCAGAGGCAGACAGGGGCCCGGACATGCAGTTCCAGGGAGGCAGACACGGGGGTAGGGGGGGGCGGACGTGCAATCCCAGTTGCAGTCCCAGTTAACGAGGAGAACTACAACTTCCAGGACACCCTGGGTAACACAGTGTCTTTGGGGTCAACTAAGGATATGTGACTGCACCTTTTCATTTGAAAAAAAAAAAGAGGGGACAGAAACAAGAAACTAGTATGAATGGGACACCACTTCAGACTTTTACTGGGAACATGCCTCTCATCCAATCTCCACAGAAGTGGAGGAGAAAAAAGAAAAAGAGGAGAGAAAACAGCAAAGGTTCCATTACCAAAGGAAGTTACGGCTAGAGGCAAATGAGCACAAGTGTCTGGTGTGTGTGGAGACGGACCTTCAGGCCCCAACCTTGCTCTCATGAGTGCACCGTGAGCCTCAGAGACCAAGAGTCCAAGAAGATTATTTTAACTTTTAAAATTGCATTTTATCTCATGTGAGGGTTGTGGCATCAAAAAATTAACGAACGGGGACAAGTTGCCAAATTTTTCCTATGAATTCCTTAACCTAGTAAGCCCTTCTGGGATAGACATCAAAGTAACTATTGGCTTTTGAGAAAGAATATTTTATACTGTATAGTATATATTTTACTACCATTTACACAGGGTCTATTTTAAAACCCTAAGACTCAAAAGGCAGGAGCAGTAGGATCTCTTTGATCTCCATGAAACATTTGCCCATATAACACGCTCCAGGCCAGCTGGAGCTGCACGGAAGAACTGTCCCTATACAGAGCCTGCCTCCTCTCAGCCTTGGCCCTGCTGTGGCCCTCTGCTTGAGGTGAGTGTTTGGCTGCTCCCTCTCCCTCTCCTTGGAACTTCCTGGGTCAGCTCTGCACATAGCAGACCCTCGCTTCCATGTGGGATCATCCAGAGCCTGTCCTCACCTGATCCTTGCCCCCCCAACATCTGCTTGAGACTTCCAAGAGACTTTGGACCATCCAGAGTTACTGGCATTGAAGTCCTGACTCACCTATACGCACGGGGAGAGGAGAGGAGAAATAGACACCACCTGCATCCACTGGAAGAAGGGATGGGAAGATAGCAGTACAAGAACACATTAAACAATAGATAGATGAATATGGTGTAAGACCCTAATTTCAGGGTCCTGATGGGCTGATGGGAGAGCCCCGAGACACAAACTCCAAAACCAGGAGATGCAACAAGCAAGAGGTGTTTATTGAACAAGTGCACATTCGGGTGTCAGCAATCTTGGGGAAAGCTGCACACCCCTCAAAGGGTTCAGGCTCCTTTTGATAGAGAAAAACCACAAATCAGCATACATGCATGGGGCACAAGGTGATTGATTACAAAGTATGATCTCATGTTTGAGAGATCACCCAGGTGTGACCTGTTCTTCTTTAAAGGAAAAACCACAGAATGACTTGGAAAGTTTCCAGACTGTCCATTGGCCAGGAGTGACCCAGACAGGACTGTTCATCTGGAACCATTTGTTCCAGGGTTGGGGGCCTATTTCCTTGTTGTGGGCCAAAACTTGTGGGAAACTTCAGTTATTCCACAAAGGTTTGATGACTCGGTAACTGGCCCTATTAAACAAGATCAGCCTAGTATATAGCAACTAGCCCCATCACCATAGTAACCTTTCTTGTTTTCATAATTCCTGATCTTTCCACCCATGCCCATGCCTATTCTTTGTGATTTTCTATATTCTGCTTGCAAGAACTATTTTCCTGACTCTTTCCTACATCCTTGCTCTGCAAACTAAAATCTTTCAATGGCACCACTAGAATCTAGGGACTGTGCACCAACTAGACCTGAACACATCAAAGCAGATGAAGCAAAAGAGAATGACCTTAAAATCAACTTCATGAAAATGATAGAGGACCTCAAAGAGGATATGAGAAAATCCCTTAAAGAAATGGAAGAAAAAGAAACAAAAATGGAAGAAATAAAGGAAAAGACTAATAAAAAAAATGCAAGAAGAAATCAACACATCTCTTAAAGAAATCAAGGAAAGCCAAGAAAAAAACAGTTGAACAGATGAAGGAAACAATTCAAACAGTTCAAGACCTGAAAACTGAAATAGAGACAATAAAGAAAACACAAACTGAGGGAATGCTGGAAATAGAAAAGCTGGGTAAACGATCAAGAACTGCAGATGCAAGCATAACCAACAGGATACAAGAGATCAAAGAGAGAATCTCAGGAGCTAAAGACAAACTAGAGGAAATAGATTCATCAACCAAAGAAAATCTTAAATCCAACAAATCCTTAACACAAAACATCCAGGAAATGTGGGACACTGTGAAAAGGCCAAACCTAAGAATAATAGGAATAGAAGGCAAAGAAGACCAGCTCAAAAGCGCAGAAAACATATTCAACAAAATCATAGAAGAAAACTTTCCGAACCTGAAGGACAAGGCTATGAAAGTACAAGAAGCAAGAAAAAAAAAAATCCCCCCTGGCCACATAATAATCAAAACACCAAACATACAGAATAACGAAAGACTATTAAGAGCAGCAAAGAAAAACTGAGCATTGTTGGCACATGCCTTTAATCCCAGCACTTGGGAGGCAGAGGCAGGAGGATCTTTGTAAATTTGAGACTAGCCTGGTCTACAAGAGCTAATTCCAGGACAGCCTCCAAAGCCACAGAGAAACCCTGTCTGGAAAAACAAAAGAAAAAAAAAGAAAAAGAAAAAAAAGAAGAAGAAAGAAAGAAAAAGAAAACAATTAATAAATGGGACCTCCTGAAACTGAGAAGCTTCTGTAAGGCAAAGGACACAGTCAACAAGACAAAATGGCAGCCCACAAAGTGGGAAAAGATCTTCACCACCTCCACATCTGACTGAAGGCTGATTTCCAAAATATACAAAAAACTCAAGAAGCTAGTCACCAAAACTCCAAACATTCCAATTTAAATAGTGAGGTACAGAACTGAATAAAAAAATGCTCAATAGAGGAATCCAAAATGGCTGAAAGACACTTAAGAAAGTGTTCAACATTCTTAGCCATCGGGGAAATGCAAATCAAAACAATTCTGAGATACCATCTTACTCCTGCCAGAATGGCTAAAATCGGAAACATCAAAGACAGTTTATGCTGGAGCAGATATGGAGAGAGGGGGGTACTCCTTCACTGCTGGTGGGAGTGCAAATTTGTACAGCAAGTTTGGAGATCAGTATGGAGGTTTCTTAGGAAAATGAGAATGAATCTACCACAAGAGCCAGCAATTCCACTCTTAGGCATATATCCAAAAGATTCACATTCATGCAACAAAGACATCTATTCATCTATTTCAACTATGTTCATAGCAGAATATGAAAGCAACCTAGATGCCCCTCGACTGAAGAATGGATAAAGAAAATGTGGTACACTTACACAATGGAGTACTACTCAGAGGGGGAAAACAATAAACAAACAAACAAACAAACAAAAATGGAATCTTGAAATTCTCAATCAAATGGATGGAACTAGAAGAAACCATCCTGAGTGAGGTAACCCAGTCACAAAAAGGGGAACATGGTATGTACTCACTCATATGTGGTTTTAGACATAGAGCAAAGGATCAGCAGCCTATAATTCACACCGCGAGAGAAGCTAGGATACAAGGAGGACCCTAAGAGAGACATCATGATCTCCCACAGAAGGGGGAAAGGACAAGATCTCCTGAGCATATTGGGAGCAGGTGGGGGGCGGGCAGTGAGTGGAGAGGGAGTTAGGAGAAAGAGGAGAGGAGGGGAGAGGAGAACATAAGGGAGCAGGAGGACTGAGTTGGGGGAGAAATAGAGAACAAGAAAAGAGATGCCATAATAGAGGGAGTCATTATAGGTTTGAAGAGAAACCTGGTACTAGGGAAATGTCCAGAGACCTACAAGGATGACCGGAACTAACAATCTGAGCAACACTGGAAAGGCTACCTTAAATGCCCTTCCCTGATAATGAGATTGATGGATAACTTATATGCCATCCTAGAGACTTCATCTAGTAGCTGATGGAAGCAGAAGCAGACACCCAGAGCTAAACACTGAAATCCAGTTGCAGAGAGGGAGGAGTGATAAGAAAAGGGGTCAAGACCAGGCTACAGAAACCAACAGAGACAGCTGACTTGAACAAGGGGGAGCTCATGGACCCCAGACTGATAGCTGGAAAACCAGCAATAGACTGACTCAGACCCCCTGAATGTGGGTCTCAGTTAGAAGACCTGGGAAGTCTAAGGGACCTCTGACAGTGGAACCAGGATGTATCCCTGGTGCACGAAAGGACTTTGGGAGAACATTCCCAGAGGAGGGATACTCCCTTAGCCTAGAGGCAGAAGGGAGGTTCTAGTCCCTACTCCAAATGACTTGACAAATTGTGATGATCCCTCTTGGAAGGCATTACCCTTTCTGTGGAGTTGGGGAGGGAATGGGTTGGGAGGGGGACTGGGAGGTATGGGAGGGAGGGAGGGAAAGAGGGAAGAAGGGAAGGAGGGGGAACTGGGATCAATATGTAAAATAAGAAAAATTATATATATATATATATATATTTTTTTTTTAAAAAAAAAAAAAAGAATTGTCAATGGTGAGGCATTCTAAGAGCATAGGTGGCTGTTGGGGGTGTGGCTATTCCAGCAGCAGAAGAGGGGGGAGAGAGTCAAGCTAGTGTTTGGTATCCCTAGAAACTTTCACACAGTTCTGTGGATTTCTCCAGGCTTGCGTACGTGCACTGATCAGAATATTCTTGCAGCAAAAGTTGTTTTGTTCCTTGGTCTACAAATTGTCATACTTCCACTGTTTCCAATGAGTCTTGGGACAAACTTGGCAATAGCTGTATTTATGGGTGGGCACCAGAGTCCCTATAGAAACCTGCCAACTGGAACGTCTTGGGAAACATGACAGTATTTGGAGGCTGGGGTGCACTAGGCAGCTTCCCAGTACTTGGAGACCTGGGTACATTACAGAACGTGGTTGCACTCAGGAACGATGCTTCACTCATTCTCCTGCTGCTTACACTCTTGTCTTGGGCATCAGTTAGGGTCTTGATGGTAGGGGAGCCTTGGCAGTCCTGCGGGAACAAGGGACATTGAGACATACATTCTTGATATTCTTTCTCTATATAGCCCATGATGTCCTATATCTCACTCTATATACCAGACTAGACTGGAACTCATAGACATCCCACACCTCTGGCTCCTTTGTGCTCAGATTGGTCACTCTATCTTGATGGGGAAAGGCCTGCTCAGCCTTAGACCTTCCATATGTCACTCCTTCAGCAATAGTGAAGTAGTGACCCAGTACCTCTATCTGGTCATCTAGAGCCACTCTTCTCAGACCCTGAAGGTAAATGGATTTCCCCACTCCTCATACTTGCCCCCAATCTCCTGCAAAGGCTAAAGACATGTCCCTGGCAGTGGCTTGGTTTCTGTTCACAGATAGGCCCTAGGCTAAATGGATATTGATAGTAGACAGGGCTGGCCTCCAGACCTGTACTAGTCACTCCTAAGGAAAGCTCAGATTGCTTCCCAGGGTGTAGCCACTCCCAGTTGTAGAAAAACAGAATCCCCTGAAGTTCTATTACTCCTTCAGGAAGTCTATGTCCGGGAATATCTCTGCTTACTTGTGTAAGTCATTGGAAGCTTTCTTGACATCTACAGATGGTTTAAGTTAACTACTGAATCAAATGCACATTTAACCAATGAGGGCTTGGTGCAGCTCATTGACAGAACACTTTTCCAGCTTTTTGTAGGAGCCTGGCATCAACCCACAACACTGGGTGATAAAGAAGAAAAAAATAGGAAATAGATTGGGGAAAATGTTATTACATGTCTTTTATTTTCTGTGTATTTGGTCACAAGCTTGCCAGGGTCACATGTGAGAATAAAAAGGCTACATGTGGGAACTGATTTTACCCTTATGCCATAGAAATAATGAAAATAAAACTCAGGTCCTGAGGCTTGGTGACAAAGGCTTTGGATGTGCCATCTCATAAGCTCAGAGATCTTGAATGGCTATGCCTCCACCTGAATAACTAGGTGTCCAAAAGGGAACAATAATCATACACCCTTAAAGTTACAAAAGGCTTCCTGAGAGACAGTATGTGGGCTACAGATCTGTAATCCCAGCTACTTGGGAAGCTGCACGCAAAAGGACATCCTGGGCTACACAGTCACTTTGAGGTCTGTGACCAGGAACACTGTGACCAGAATTTCCATTCGAAAAAAGGAAAGGGAGACACGAAATGTATATGAATAGGGCACCTCTTTCCATTTTTACTATTTAGAGGTCTCGGATTCAATAAGCAGTCTTGAGGAGACAATGAAAAGAATGTGAGGCAGTCATGGCTAGAGGCAAGTGGGGGCAGATTTCTGGTATGCGTGGAAGTGAAATTCCACGCCTCAACCTTGCATACATTAGTGTACAGTCAGACTAGGGGAAACACCCAACCCAAGAAACTTTTTTTATTCCATTTGTTATGTATACAGAATTCTACCTCCATGCATGTCTGCAAGTCAGAAGAGGGCTGCTACATACTGAAGACCAGCTGAGACACTCAGCATCACAAACTGGATTCTTGGACTTTTCATTGGTAGGTAGCCACTGTTGGAATAGCTGGACCATGCTCTGTAAGCCATTCTAATGACTCATACATGTGGTTTATAATTAATTATATAAATCAATCAATAAAAGTTAATTAAGAAACATAATTAATAAATCACATGCATATTCATCTTATTGATTCTGTTCCTCTGACCTTGAATTCGCTCTGTAGCCCACACATCTTTGGTTAGTTCTCAAACTCTGACAAAAGGCTCACTGAGGTGTCTATTAACATGTCAAAGCAGACTCTGTCTCCCAGATTCTCTCAGCATCCCCAGGACCTGTTACTGAGACATCCTGGCTGGAATGGCTCATGGCACCCCTCATCCCAAACTATCCAGCTCAGCTTCCCTTCCCCTAGCTTTTCTGATTCCTATATAACCCAGCCATTTTGGCTACATGGTCTTTTAATTAGTTAATTAATTAATTAATTAATTAACTTACTTACTTCTTGGCCACTGCTCTTGGCTCCCGTTCTCCTGGCCTCTTGGCTTCTGGTTCTCCCTTCTCCCCTACCCCCTGTCCTCACAGAACCTCATTCACTTTTCCAGTCATGTTCATTCTGGACTCCTCCCAATCAATGTCTCTTGCTGTGCTCTCCCTCATATCTATAATGAAAACTTCAACCCCTTAGGAGCAGACATGTCTGTAAGCATTGGAGTCTATGAAATGGCTTAGTAATGGGTACAAGAAGAGGTTCATGTGAGGCCAATAGAAGGCCCTTTATAAGGCTGAAGGCTGCCTTCTATAGGGGGTGTGGGAGAAGAGAGAAAGAAGGGATTCAAGAGCGTTAGAAGCTGGCTATTCCTAGGAAGGACAGAATTTCATCCCTTGTGGTGGGGAATGAGTGACAAGATTAAATATTTTCTATCCAGGGAAATGGCCTTATAAATTAGAGCGATGGCTAATCCCAGATAAGTAACCGGAGGAGTGGACAGCTGGACCTTAGAAGGAGAGACCCTATATCCTCAGACAGACAGGAAGTTTAAGAAGGTAGAGATGTCTGTCTGGCTAATTTGCAGGGATGGCCTACAAAGAAGATCATATGCTTATTTTATAAGCTTGGATTTAGGGAGAGATAAAGAGAATAAGTCAGTGGTCAGAGCCTGGCCAAATAAATGTCCCAGAACCCTTGGGGTAGAATTGTCCAAGTGAGTTGGGTAGATGTGAGTGTCCAGGTCAGTCCAAGTAAAAGCAAAGGTACTATGTGACCCGAGGATGGCGTGATGGGCCTCTCACATGAACCTTTTCTTACACCCATTACCAAACCATTTCATGAGTGTGTACAACGTCCTCCTTTTATTTCTTTTTTTTCATTCATCTTGAATTTGCGGTCTTCCTGCCTCAGCCTCCATAAGCTGCAATTTGTGCCATAAGTCTGACACAAATACAAAGATGTTAAGAAGAAAGCAGATTTATCTTTTCGGTCTTGGAGAATTTAGCTTCATCTCTGGTTTGCAAAACAAAACCTAACAGCAATATCGATCAACCAATAGAAAAACCCACTCAGTGGCTAGAAGGGGCAGTGGGGCGAAGAAAAGCTGAGGGAGGGAGAAAGTGAGAACTCTGAGGAGCCTGAGCGACCTTTCCACCGGCAGATCATGCCGCTGCCTTTAGAGGATGCTTTTACTGAGAGCCCTGATGTTTGCCTACCAGCTCTGGGGGGAGTATGTAGTGCTTATTTCACTTCCTGAGCATGAGATGATGAGAACACGAGTTCGTAGCCCCAGTAGTTCAACCACACAAACTCCAGCCGGGATAGCTGGGCTTGCTCAGTAGGGTGGGGGACGGGGGAAGGGTCCTAGCCCTTCCAGCTGGTCCAAGACTTCATCCAAAGGCCTCCACCCACGCACGACCCCGATTACGTTTGCGCACTCCACTGAGGGCAAACCTGTCCCTCCCACGTTGGACTACATTTCCCACAGACCTCCGCGCGTCATCCTTCCGGCTGCCTAGCGCCAGGCTGCTGCGAGAGGTGAGTTGATCGCCTGCTTTGAGAAATGGGCGCCGGGGCGGCGCGGATCTGTCTTCCCGTTGGTTTGTGAGACTTGGAGTCGGTGACTCTGAGTGGACATCAGGTGCTGCTCCGCGACCTCCGTCTTCCCGCTGCAGGTCCCACAGGCCCAGCACGGCTCCGAGTTACGAGTGCGAACCCCAGAGAGAAGGTCCCCCGAACAAAAAGACAGCGCGGCCGCCAGGGCAGGGCGGCTTTGTCCGCGCCCTGGGTGGCCGTCACCTCCGGGCTGCCCCTCGGAGGCGGCTCCATCCGCGGAGGCTTCCCATTCCCAGTGGGTTACGTGTGTGGAAGCGGTGGGAGTGACTGGTCGCGGGGGCGTGTCCCGAGGCCACCGAACCCCGCACCTTCCAGATTCGTCCTTTCTCTCGGTCTTGTTCATCCCCGGGAATGCGAGGGAGTACAGGGAGCAAACGATTGTTGCTGCATACATAGAAATCCAACATTACTGTTGTATGTGTGGAAAAAAAATAGCCAAGTTACTTTCTTCTTCCTCCTGTTCCTATGAATCGTAATCCCTATTTTTCTGAGCATGGGGACGTTTGCTACTCTCCTCTGTAACAGAGGAAAAATCAGCTGGGCCTGAAAAGAAAGAGCGGGTTTGGCGTTAATTAGACCTGGGAGAAGAGACAGTTAATGCAGATTAATATAAACCATCACTCAGATTGTGCCTCTGTTGTTTAAATGCAAGCCCACCCCTTCTTTGTGAGGTTACAGGTTTCTTTTTTTAAATTTATGTTTCACTTATGTGAACGTGTGTATCTCTGTGAGTACAGGTGCCAGCAGAGGCCAGAAGAAGGCATCTTGGCCCCTGGAACTGGAGTTACAGATGGTTGTGAGCCTCCATGTGGGTTCTGGGAATCGAACTTGGGTCTTCTGCAAGAGCAGCCAATACACTTAACCGCTGCGTCATGTCTCCTGCCTCACAGGTTTCTTTTTAAACTCATTTTTAAAACTTTTTCATTCTTTATGTGTTTGGTGTTTTCCTGCCTTTATGTCTGTGTGTGTCCGGTGTGTGAGGAGGGTGTCAGAGCCTCAGGAACTGGAGTTACCGGACATTTGTGAGCAGCTGTGTGGGTGCTGGGAGCTGACCAAGCAGCCAGCACCAGTATCTGTGGATCCGTCTCTGCATTCCAGGCTAAGCTTTCTTTACCCCTGAGGCTTGCCTTCCTCTTCCTCGTTTGGTTTTAATTACGGGAAAGATTCATTTGCTAAACCTCTTTACCTAAGAGTAGTACTTTTGGCTTGTCTTTTTTTTTTTTTTAAACTCAATTTGCACCCATACTGACCAGGATTTCACTATGTAACCCAAGCTGGCCTTCAGTTTGTGGGTGATCCTCCTGCCTTGGCCTCCGGGCTGCAACTTGTGCCATTATGCAGAGCCGGGGTAGCATTTGATCTTAAATTAATCTGTGTTTCTGCTAATCCCATCTCAGCAACAGCAGCTGTTCCAAACTCCTAAATTACCATGTTGTGCCAGGTTCAAAGAGCCCCAGACCAACCCAAGGAGCCATACAATTCCAATGCAAATGCAAAGTTTCTTTTTATTGTTCAAGCTGGCCAGCTTGGATCTCACTCCATGCTGGGGAAATGAGATGCCAACCAGCCATAAAGGGAAGCTTTTAAAGGGGCAGACAAGGCTGAAGGCCTCGAATTTCAGAGTTTCCATGGTTTCTTAAGGTCAACAAAGTACAGAGTAAAGCAGCAACTATATATTGTAAGCAAGATGCATTTGAGTAAGGTACGGCAGGCACAAGGCTGCAGGGTTACAGAGTCCAGGATCTGTCAGTTATCCCCTGGGCCTCGGGACCTTTATGACCAGCAATTAGCAGACATAGGAATGTTGACATAAGTGGTGACAGTCACCTCCCCTTCTCTGAGAGCGGGGCTCAGGCACCAGCCATGACATTCCCAGTCATTAGAAGTTCCCTTTTTAGGGCCCAGGTTTTTTAACTTTATTAATTTTGATTTTTGGTCCTTCAACCAAAGCCTTTCTCCTCCCCCCCAGTGGTACCCTCACTGGTAGAGAGCTATTCTAGCATAGACCAAGTCGGGGTTCATCACCAGCACTTTGAGGGGCCATGGTGGCTCATGTCCATCTCATCCTCACATTCTGATTGCTCCAATGTAATTCCCATCCTCTGTGTCCATCCATGATTTTGTATCAGGATCCAGGCTTTTCCCAGTTACCGTGGCGCTTTAACACCTAAAGTGACCCCTTAACCAGGTGCTTTGCCCTTCTGCCTTGGTGATTAATGAGGGTAGATTCTTCATACATTCTCCCTTTCCAGAGGTTATTCACACACACAAGGAATGGAGACATGTTAAATGTGTTGCATTTCTCTTGGGAGCTGCAGTTTTTCTAGTTGTGTTAGAGAAGCTAGCCAGCTTTAGCGTAGTTTATCATTTGGAGAGGAAATCACAGGCTGCCTCCAGCTCCGAAGCCACCACACCCAGCATTGCACCAGCTTCATTGATCTCAACTGCTCTGAGTTCAAAGCAGGAAAGACAAAAAGTTTTGCGTGGTGACCGGGTCTTTTACTTTAGGACCCCACCCCCCTTTTTAGTGCTGGGTTCCAATCCAGGACCTTGTGTGTTAGAGGCAAGCACTCTACTTCAGAAAACCCAAGGGTTTTCTGCTTGAGGCTTGAAAGGAGAGGTAAGATGCTAGAGGTCACAGGGAGAGGTCTGTGTTAACAAGGTGGTTTAGTTTGCAGCATGAGTTCATTATAGGCCACTGATTTATGTCTTAAGGGAGGATTGTAGAGATAGTAGTGTGGGTTATGAGGCTAAATTGCCAGGGTTCTAAGCTGAAACCTGCCGCTTTGTCCCTTCATGCTGTGTTTAGTTCCATCATTTGAAAGATGAAGCCTACCATATAGCATTGTCCTGAGTAAATGAATTAACTGAGGGCTGGGGATGTGGTATAGTGTTGGCCTACCATATCCAAAGCCTGAGATGTCATCCTCAGTGTGACAGTGACAGCCTCCCCCTCAGAAACAGAAAATAAAAGAATTGTAAAACCCATAGATGGTACTTGGCATTGTAGTTAAGGGTTCAATATGTCTGCTTGCTGTTATAATAATACATGACAGTTTCCCTCATCACCTACATCCAAAAAGCACGAGTAGTTTGCCACACTTACTTTATCTGTCCATGTGCTCCTAGTTGTAGATTATTGATAATCAAAAATTGCCTGCCAGATAGGCATGGTGGTTCAATTTTTCAAAACTTTATTTTTTGTGTGGGAGTGTTTTGCTTGTACCACATGCATGGCTAATGCCTAAGGAAATGGGAAGAAAGTGTCAGACCTCCTAGGACTGGAGTTATAGATGTTGTGAACCTGGGTTCTCTGCAAGAGCAAGTGCTCTTTTTACATTTGTGTGTGTGTGTGTGTGTGTGTGTGTGTGTGTGTGTGTGTGTGTGTGTGTTTATGATGAAGTGTTAGACCTAAGTCAGAATCCTCTAGAAGTGTCTGAGCTTCCACACCATGCCCATCTTGTGCTGGGTTTCTTCAGAGCTGTCTTTAGAAATCTCTGGTTTGGGGTGGGTATAAGTATAGTGATAAGAAATGATTTGGAAGCAAGAGTGATGGGAGGAAAAGCTGCTCTTGCTAACATATGAATCTGGGGACTTTTAGGCACATCTGGATTCATGGATTCTTTTTATTCCAGCTTTGCTTCTCTGAACCCCACGGTTTTCCACAGAGAAATACCGAAGAGCCTACTGGCCCCTGCAGTTCTAATGCCATGGCCCTGGCCCAGGTATGTTAATATTTTCCTCAGTCCCCCTAGATGTATGACTCTAATGTCTGTCTCCCAAGTGCTGGGACTGCAGTGTGTACAGCACACTTGGCATCTGTTTTCTCTAAACACTCAGTTTCTAGATGGTGGTGTACATAGTCGCTCCTTTCCCAGAAGCTTCGGATCTGGTGTGCTCTATGTGACACCTACCCCAGCTCTCATTGCAGAGAGGGTTGGAGACACAGCCCAGAGCTCTACACATTTCCTCCAAGGCTGAGTCTCCCCACCTGCACAGGGTTCCTTCCAGAGCTACAGAGAGCCCAGGTAAAATGCCAGAGAAAAACCCAGGCGAGCTCTGCACAATGTTTCTCTAACATTTTCCGGTGGAGCAGCTTTGGGTTTAATAATTCAAATATTTTTCAGTGTGTTATCTTTGTGTGTGTGGGTATGTGTGCCACAGTGTACATGTGGAGGTCAGAGGACATTGATTTTTTTCTTTTGAACTTCTTGTGGGTTCCAGGGATCAAACTCAACTTTACCTTCTGTTGCCATCTTGTTAATTCTGAGTTTTAGTACTTACAGGGGAAATTTTTTCTCTTAGAATAGTGATTTTTGTTTTGTTTTGTTTTTTGAGACAGGGTTTCTTTGTGTAGCCCTGGGCTGTACTGACTCCCTCTTTAGGCAAGGTTGGCCTTGAACTCAGTGGTCCATCTGCCTCTGCCCCTTGAGGGCTGGAATTAAAGGCATGTGTTACTACCTACCATACAGCTTGATTTGTTTTCAAATTTTGTTTTATAAAGAAAATATTTGCTTCCCCAATATATAGTATGGCATTTAATTATCTTTCTTTAATTTATTTTAACTAAAGATGTTTTATTGGAACAGAGGCTTGGAACATAGATCACTGGGGTCTTCAGTTTCTTTTTTGTTTTTATTTAAATTAGAAACCATCTTATTTTACATATCAATCCTAGTTCCCTCTCCCTCCCATCCTCCCAGATACCCATCCCCCCCCATGCTCCCCAGGGAGGGTTAGACCTTCCATGAGGGATCATCAAAGTCTGTTTAATTACCATTTTAAAAACTGTAGATCTGTGTAGAGGCCAGAGGCTGACACTGGATGTCTTCCTTAATTTGATTTCCACCTTATTTTTGAGACAGAGTATCTCTGGACATGGGGTTCACCATTCAGCCAGACCAGCTGGCCAGCAAGCCCCAGCAATCTTTCTGTCTACAATATGGGCTTATAGGCATGCAATTACAGGCACGTGCCTGTCTTTTCACATGGCTGCTGGGAATCCAAACCCAGGTCCTCATGCTTCTGTGGCAGGTCCTTTACTGACTCAGCCATCTCTCTAGTCCCCAAAATGGCACTTAATAAACTGTCTAGTGAGGTTTGTGTGCAAATTATAAATGTATAGTGTCAGAAGCTGTCTTTGCGGGGTTGGGACCAGCTGAGCAGCTCCAAGTTCCTACCTGAGTGGGGGATGTGGATGAGGGAAAGGCTAGCTATAGATGATAAAGAAAAGAGACAGAATAAAATCAGGAGGGCAGATTCAGTTAATACTGAATTGCCACGAGTTTATTTTTCATCTCTTAACCAAAAAGAAAAACATGGTGTCATGTGTACAGAACAAACAGACTTTTCTTCCTTGATTATTCTAAGGTTTCAGTAGCCACACCTCAGATTCAACTTCTCCTTCCCTAGCCTTGAGGGTCAGGAGTAACCACACCTCAGACCAGTTCTGTTATTTAGACTAAGACAGCCAAACACCCTACTGTAGCCACACCTTTGACCTTTAGGTCTTATGACTTGCTGACAGCTTTGAACTCTCTGTCCTAGTGCCAAGATGGAGTGCAGCCATCTTTATGGTTACCAACAGTATAGCTGAATAGACTTTCATAATTGAGCACATCTTCACTTCTAAATTGAGAAAGGAATGTGCTAGCACTTTCGCTGTCCCCTTGAGTCAGCTCCCATCCAGGTGGCCCAGATGAAGACACTGCTCTTGCTTCAAATACCACAGATTAATATTACCTGTGTTTGATTTGCCTTTTTCTCTTCCTCCTCTCCTCCCCCCCTTTTTCTGTCTTTTTTTCTCCCCTCTCCCTCCCTCTCCTTTCTTCTCTGTTCTCTTTGACAGGGTCTTACTGTGTTGCCCAAGCTGACCTTGAACTTGAAATTTTCCTGTATCCACTTTGGACATATACACCAACTCTGCCCTGCTCCGATTTTTAATTTTGAGTTTTAAGTGGTGTTATGTAATTCAGTACATTTATTATCCAGGGAGAGTCTGATTATCTTATGAGTAGGATTGCTAGCCTGTCAGAACCATCTGTGGCTATTTTAAAGTACATGCATCATTGATATGAATGTATGGAAACAGACATCAACCCCTGACTTCACTTGTCTTAAGATTGTATGCTCTCTAAGGCTTTCCGATTGGATGGGTTAGATAGGGATGTAATTGAGGGTTTATGTCATAAGAGATACCTGTCCATGTGAGGCTGGGCATGAGGGGCACACCTTTAATCCTAACACTCAGGAGATGGAGGCAGGAGACTCTCTGTGAGTCGGAGGCTAGCTTGGTTTAAATAGTGAGTTTCATGCCAGACAGTGCTACATAGTGAGACCCTGTCTCAAAAATCAAAATTAAATAATATAATCTCTTGTCATCTTTGTTAGGTGGAGAGAGAGAACTGATTCTCATAAGTTGTCCTCTGACCAATTCACATGAAATAAATACATACATAGACATACAGGGAAGGAAGCCGCTGGTCCAAGGTGCTATCTTCATGGTATTTTCATGACTTAAGTGTCCTGTAGTTAGGGGACAGACAAGACATTCAGTTAGACTTGCTAGGCAGGACAAGGAGGGTGACTGTGGTCTGTAAGTTTAGATACTCTAAACAAGAGATAAGTGAGCTTTTGGGGTTGTGTCAAGGTCAAAGATCTAATTGTTTGATTTTTTGGTCAGGGTTTTATTATGTAGCCACAACTGGCTGGCTTAGAACCAGATTGGCCTTGAAGTCATGGAAATTTTCCAAGTGCTGGGATTAAAGGCACTTCCATCACTGCCTCAAATATCTAAATGTTAAGAAGAGATACTAGATATATCTAATGTGGTCAAGACGAGGCAAGTGTTTACCGAAAACTTAAAAGAATTGATTGTAACAGGGAGCATATTTAGAATAGAATCTGACTTTGTAATGAAGGTGAATCAGTCTGTCTCAGATGTTTTGTGGTGTATTCAGGATGATGTTTTTTTCAACTTTTTGGAGAAAATTGACGCTACATTTTTGTGATCATTGAAGCTTAATGTCATTATTTCTGTAGAATTTACAATGTGATCACATAGTACGCTATACAGTTGGGTTCGTGTGTGGATTTATTGCATTCATTTCCAGAATGTGCCCCCCCCCTTTCTCTCTCAATGCAAACGGAATAAACATTTATTTTAGCTGGACAGTAGGGCCACATACCTTTAATCTTAGCACCCGGGAGGTAAAGGCAGGTGATCTCTGAGTCAGCCTGGTCTACAGAGTTAGTTTCAGGACAGCCAGGACTTCACAGAGAAACCCTGTCTCAGAAAACAACAACCAGAAAATTGCTTTAAACTTTAATTGTATGTGCACCTGTGCTCCGACCCACGGGGTCTAGTTATTCGTGGGTCGAGGTGGGCTAGAATCTGAAAATAATGGGAGAGAAAGAAGGAAGGAGACCAAGCAGTGCATTTGTCAAGGTCTAACTTTATTGATGTAAAAAGGAGTTTTTAAAGGAAAGCTGGGAGGAAATGGGGAGGGTAGCAGGCAGGGAGGAAATGGGGAGGGGTAACTTCTGCTAACTCAGGGGTCCTGGTAATTATCACAGACAATAAACATCAGACAATAAATGTCTGCTTATCTTAGTTCCTGGGCCAGGCCCATCTCAGTTCTGGGCACTCGGTTTATCTCAGTACCTGGAATGAGTGGAAAAGACCACCTGTAGAGCTGGTTCCTGTATACCAAGATAAGGCTCAATTAGAGTTCTAAGGTGTAAGCAACTCTGCAAGAGAATGTAACTCAAGGTCAGCTCCCAACACACCTGCAGCAGGATATAGGCGCATGTCACCATGCTGTTTGAGTGCAGTGTGCTCCCATTCTGAAGTACAGTCCTCCCTCAATCTCCACTCTCCTGACCCCCAGTCTGTTTTTCTCAGGGTCCAGTGACATTCAGGGATGTGGCCGTAGACTTCTCACAGGAAGAATGGGACTTCCTGGACTCCGCTCAGAAGAGCCTGTACAGGGACGTGATGCGGGAGAACTATAGCCATTTCATCTCGATGGGTGAGTGCATCTGTCCCAGAGGACCATCCTCCCCCGATGCCTTTGGTAGATTGGAAATAGGTCCTCCCCTGTAACATCTAATCATTCTTGGCCTGGGGTGCCCCTTTCATTTTCTCACACTGTGACCTCTGGCTTTCTTCGTGTCCTGGTTTCCCCGGTATCTAAATTGGATATGGTAGAAGTATTTTCTAAGAAAGCAGATTGCATACTGCGTTTGAGCCCAGAATTGACGTAGATGACACTTCCCGCTCCTCTCTAGTTTCAAGGGCAAAGCTTGTGGGATGGATTTAGACTTAAAAAGTTCTGCCTGCTTTACATTTGCAAGTTAAATCTGGGCTGGGGCGGTAGCTCGATGGTAGAGCACTTGCCTAGGGTGTGTGAGGCCCTGGGTTTAATCCCAGTGTGTACACACACAATTTACCAAGATGGCCTAGGAAACAGGCATATGTGAAGCAGCCTGTCCAAAGCTGTAGTTGTTGTACAGTGCAGCCTCTCTGCAGAACCTAGCTAAATTGCATGAAGTGTGTCCTTAGTCATCTGGCATTTATTCCTTGTGGTCTCTAGGTTTCCCTGAAATGGTTATTCTGTCCCATGGATTTAATGCTTTGGTTTATGAAGGGCCATTTTGGAGACAGGCATGGTGGTGATCCTGTACTGGAGGGGAAGACAGGAAGATAGCCACTTTAGTGCTGGGCTGGACTGTGTAGTGAGCTCCAGGCTGGTTGGGCTCCAGTGAGACCCTGTCTCAGAACATCACCATCCCACTTACAACTAATTAAGCATTTAATGAAATCTGAAAGTATGGGTTTTTAGGTTTATAATTTAGTGTGGCATTTTCCTATTAAGCAGGACCTTCCATTTCTAAGAGAGATATGATTACCTTCCTGGATGAAGACAGGAAGGAGCCTGAGATAGTTGTGAAAGATGGGAGAAGATACTGTCCTGGTTAGTGATGGTGAGCTGGCCCCAGGGACCATTGCTCCAGCTAGGTGCTCAGCTCAGTAATGGGGGGTCCTTGCTGAGAGACGGATTGTTGGGGATCTCTCTTTCAAAGCCTTGGCCTCAAGGGAAACTTGAGACCTCAATAAAAGCCCTGGCTGCCCTGTGACTCAGTGGGTAGACCAGGCTGGCCTCGAACTCACAGAGATCCACCTGCCTCTGCCTCCTGGGTGCCGAGACTGAAGGTGTGTGCCATCACCCTGCTGTAAAATTGCTTTCTGTTGAACTTGGCTACTTTGGGTTCTCAATCTCCGTATTTCCTTCCTACTTTTGAAGGAAACTGTTATCAGCAGAAGGGGAAAAAGGATAGTAAATACAGGAACAGCTCAGAAAAAATAAAACAGGAAGGTGATTTATAAAGCCAAAATGGAGATAAATGTCATTGAGAATGTGAGCAAAGTTAGTGAACGCTTAGTTGGACTACTTGAGAAAAAGAACATAAATTACTACCGTGAATGAAAGAAGGGATTTCCCCTCTCTTCTGGAGCCTTGAAAAGAAATCATAAGTAACTTTGCACCAGGAAATTTGACAGCGTATGTGAGGTGAAAAAAATCCTTGGAAAATGCAATATTACAAAAAAAAAAAAAGAAAAAATCTAAAGTTTATGGAATTCATTATGAAAAATCTTTTGTAAAGAAAATACTCAGGCACTTTGATTGGTGGGAAATTCTATTAAAAATTTATGGGAGAAATAGCATTATTGTATGAATTTCTCCAGAAAATAAAGGTATACCCCTTAGCCTAATTTATAAGGCCTATGTAACTCCCATGTCATACTTGACATTTATTGAAAAAAATTGTAAACCAACCCTTATTATTTGTATATACATGTATAAATTTCTTAAACAATACTAGTAAGTCAAACTCACAAAATATTTAAAGATGATAACCAAGTGGACTTCATTCCTGCTTAATTATTGAAGCTTGGTTTTTAACATTGAGACACTGTTAGTTTCATTTCACCATATTAAACAAAAAGGAGAGGCTATAAGGTTAACTTTGTTAATGTAAAATACCACATGACAAAACTCAACATCCATTTCTGGTCTAAACAAACAAACAGACCTATTAGTGAGCAGGGCCTGGTGGTACATGCCTGAAACCTTAACACTCGGAGGATGGAGGCATGGCCCCTCACTAAGACAGACTGCATTCCGTCCCCCTTAATGGTGGTCTGCCTGTGTTCCAGCTTCTGTTTACTTGTGTGTGAGTTGGGGAGAGAATGTTCTGTGTGAGGATGTGCGTGAGTCTGGGTGTGCGCTCACACGAGTGTGTGTGCATGTGAGGGCAGAGGTCTATGTGGGGTGCCTTCCTCATTGCTTCCTCACTTTAGCTTTTGAGACACAGCCTCATTGTACCTGGAGCTCACTTTGCCAGACTGCCAGGCTAGCACATCCCCAGGGTCCCTGTGTCTCTACCTGCCTGTGCGATGATTACAGATGCACACTGCCACCCTGGCTTTTTACTTGGGTGCTGGGAACAGAAGCTCAGGTCTGCATGTTCCAGAACAAGCAATTAACTGACTGGGTTGTCACCTCATCTCCCTTCCTCCCTTCCTGAGGCAAGGTCTTATGTACTCCAAACTAGACTTAAACTCAACATGTATCCAAGGATATCCTTGCACTGATGCTCTTGCTTCTACCGCCTGAGAGTAGGGTTGCGTGGTTAAGAACTACCACATCCAGTTTGGTCTTTGTTCTTTTCTCCCTTGTTGCTCAGGCTGGCTTCTAACTCCTAGGGTCAAGTAATCCTTCCCCCTTAGTTGAGAATATAAGCACACATTACACTTTCCAGTTGAGGTTCCTCTTTTTTTTTTTAGTTTTAGAGATGATCGCACTTTGAAGCTTAAGCTGTCTTGAGACTTTGTGTAACCCAGGCTGGACTTGAACATGCAGCGTCTTCCTGCATCTATTCCCTGAATGCTGGGATTTTGGATGTGAGCCTACTTGGCCTTATTTTCACACATGCTGTCTCAGCACCCGAAACAGGACTCCTACTTAATCTTTATGTACTTTAATATTCATAAAGTGGCTTTGGCCGCACTGAGTACCTTTACCCCTTGACATAACAACTATAATGTTGTTAGTGTTTTGGTGATATAATTGTACACAATTGTGTGTTAACGCCTCCTGTTTTTCCCGTGAATTTTTGGTGCAGGATTTTTGTATAGGATGAAGGTTTTGGGGGTGCACATGGGTAGTATTTTTTTCAGAAATACCTGCGTATAGGAAGCATAGTGGGTATGACTTTAGGTCCTTTTATTTGTCTATGGAAGTTTTCTTCCTTCTGGAATGGGAATGTAGCATGTTTCTTTCTTGTTTTCTTTCAGATTTGGAGTCCAGATTCAAGAGCAATACTTCATTGGCAGACATGGATATCTATGAAGTGTATTCATTACAGTGCGAGTTGATGGAGAAAATTAAAAGCCACAGCCCTCAAGTTTCTGGTCTTAGAGATGACTGGGACTACAAAAGCAAGGTTGAGCAACAAAAGGAACCACAGAAAGGTTATTTTGGGCCCTTGAAAATGACCTCTGAAAAAGGCCTATACAAAAAGCACAGTTTCCTTACTGAGTATCAGAAAGTTGAGAATGGAGAGAAGTTCTATGAATGTAAAGAGTGTAGGAAGACCTTTATCCGCCGCTCAACACTTAGTCAACACTTGAGAATCCATACTGGCGAGAAACCGTACAAGTGCAAAGAATGTGGTCAGCCCTTCAGACAGCGGGCACACCTTATCCGACACTACAAACTTCACACCGGGGAGAAGCCCTATGCATGTAAGGAATGTGGGAAGGCCTTTACAGTGCTCCAGGAACTCACCCAGCATCAGCGACTCCATACTGGTGAAAAGCCATATGAATGTAAGGAGTGTGGGAAGGCCTTTCGGGTGCATCAGCAGCTGGCTCGGCACCAGAGGGTCCACACGGGGGAGAAGCCCTACGAGTGCAAGGGCTGTGGGAAGACCTTCAGACAGTGCACACACCTTACCCGACACCAGCGGCTTCACACTTCCGAGAAGCTGTACGAGTGTAAGGAGTGCGGGAAAGCCTTCGTGTGTGGCCCAGACCTTCGAGTGCATCAGAAAATCCACTTTGGTGAGAAGCCCTATGCATGTAAAGACTGTGGCAAGTCCTTCAGGATATGCCAACAGCTGACTGTCCATCAGAGTGTCCACACCGGGGAGAAACCCTATGAATGTAAGGAGTGTGGGAAGGCCTTCCGATTGAGGCAACAGCTTGTTCGCCATCAGAGAATCCACACCCGTGAGAAACCCTATGAATGTGTAGACTGTTGGAAGACCTTCGGTAGCTACTCCCAGCTGATTTCCCATCAGAGCATTCATGTTGGTGAGAGACCCTTTGAGTGCGAAGACTGCGGGAAGGCCTTCAGACTGTACTCCCAGCTCACTCAGCACCAGAGCATCCACACGGGGGAGAAACCTTACGAATGCAAGGAGTGTAGGAAACCTTTCCGACTGCTCTCCCAGCTCACTCAGCACCAGAGCATCCACACAGGGGGAGAAGCCTTACAAGTGTAAAGAGTGCGGGAAGGCCTTCAGGCTTTATTCATTTCTTTCTCAACACCAGAGGATCCACACTGGAGAAAAGCCCTACAAATGTATGGAGTGTAAGAAGGCCTTCAGACAACACTCACACCTCACCCAGCATCAGAAGATCCACAGTGGAACCTAAGCAAAACCTCAATTCTGTGTTACTTCTGCAAAATGTCAGGAAATCCAGTTTTGAGAATCATTTATCTCATGCTTATAAGTAAGCATAAGAAAGACTGTGTTGCTTTAAAACCCCTCCACTCTCACTGAAGTGTTACCTATCCTCAGCAAATTCCTATGAAAGAATAATTTGATGAATGTAGGGAAACCATTAGTCTTATCTGTTGTCATCTCCATTTAACTACTCTCTTCTCCCCATTGTGATGCAGGACACTAGATATTAATGCCCTGTTTTGCTCACTGTCAAAATGATGATAATAGTACTTACGCATTATATTTATTGTTATGTAACAAATTACTAGAAAAACAGTAATTTAAATACTATATATATACATATATATGTGTATATACATATATATGTGTATATACATACATACATACATACATACATACATATATATATATATATATATATATATATATATATATATATAAAAAGATTTCTATGGATCAAAAGTCCAGGCAAGCCTCCGAGGTTTCAGCTAAGCCTAGGCTTTCATCTGAAGGCTTAAGTAGAGAAGGATCCACATCGAATGTAACTGGTTAGACACCTCAAACACCTGAGTTCTTTGAGAGCTGATACATTGAAATCCTCAGTTTCTACATGGCCATTGGCTAAGAGATGAGTGAAGTTCCTGGCCACAGTGACCATCCCAGTGTGGCAGCTGGCTGCTGGTTTTGGCCTTATTTATTTATTTATATTTATTTTTTGAGACAGGGTTTCTCTTCATAGCCCTGGCTTTCCTGGAATTAGCTCTGTAGACCAGGCTGGCCTCAAACTCACAGAAATCCCCCTGCCTCTACACTTGAATGCTGGGCTTAAAGGTATGCACCACCACCCAGCATAGCTGCTGTTTTAATGAGATTGTAGAATCTGAGAAAGATGGGTGCTGGCAGGATGGAAGTCAGCTAGCAAGACTGAAGTTATAATCATAATCATAAAAATATCACATTTGCAAGCAGTTTTCCCGCCAGCCTGGTCCCACAGCTGTGTCAGCCCCAAATAACACACACAGGCACTATATTAGATATAAAGCTGTTGACCTTTTTCTAGCGTTTCTTATTGGCTAGCTCGGTCTTAAATATTAACCCATTTCTATCAATCTAAGTATTTCCATGTGGTTTTATTTTCCTGGAGAGAGGGTCTGGGTTCTGCTTTCTCAAGTCTCTACATCTTGAATCTCCTACTATATCTCCCAGA
Organism: Cricetiscus sungorus; assembly: GCA_030556225.1. Taxonomy (NCBI): domain Eukaryota; kingdom Metazoa; phylum Chordata; class Mammalia; order Rodentia; family Cricetidae; genus Cricetiscus; species Cricetiscus sungorus. The sequence goes on along the minus strand of JANBXA010000413.1, from coordinate 193,559 downwards.
ATCCTTCTTGTCCCCTAGTTCCACCTATCTTGTTTTCCTATTGGCCAGCAGTACTTTGTTAAACAATAAGAGAAACATTTACAGAATGACATCTCCCATCATATCACATCATTTTATCACTTTCTACTGGTTAAAAAATAAGTTCTCAGACTCAAGAAGATTGTATGAAATTGAATACTACAAGACAGGGACCAGTGATACCAGTTTAGAGCCCACCTGCTGTACTGCATAATAGAATGGATTTAAGAATGAAGTAGTTAACACTTGACAGAGTAGCAGTCATAGTAACATGTATCCTATTTAAAATGTCTATGATTATTATTAGTGTTGTCAGTTCATATAAAAGAAAGATGATCTGATGGAAGTAATAAATACAAAAATGCTTCCTTCACATCTCTCATTTGTAAACCTCAAAGTAATTTCTTCTGGCTAAGACCTAGCAGCTTATAGTAATTGGGAGATTTTTGTCAGTTGAGCTGCATCAACAACTTCATGATGAAAAAAGGCCGAATTTCATGAATTCAGGGTTTGTAAAACTTAGCTGTTAAAGAATCAGAGGAAATGGCTTCTTCAAACTGAAAAAAAGCAGATCATTTAGAATCTGTTTTCTGACCAAATTCAAGACGAGTCACACAATCTCAAGGATAGCATAAGACAACCAGGCAGTTAGGGATTTCCTTTTTACTAATACACATGTGCAGACACTGGGGTTGGAGAACTGGCTTAGTGGTTAAAACGCATGCTGTGTAAGCAGGAGGGCCCAAGTGAGGATCGCCAGAAGCCGTGTTAAATGCCATTAGATGCGGTAGCTCACCTGTAATTCCAGCCTCTGGAGAAGGGATTGGATGTCCAAAGAAGCTGACTAGCAAGACCATAGCAGTTACATAGATGAGCTTTGGGTTGGATTCAGAGACTCTGCCCCAGTGCATACAGTGGGAGAGTGATTGAAGATTGTTCCTCAGATAACAGAGGCACCTGTGTACCGTTTACCTACACACATGTGCCCACACACACACAAACATAAATACACACAGATGCCTACCTCATACAAATATAAAAGGTCTTACAGCTAGACATGACTCCAGCTGTGTACTAGAGTACTTTGGTAATTATAATTATGGCTCCACAATCTAGTCAGCAATAGGTGTTGGTAAGATACCAAGTCATCATACACACACGCGCACACACACACAGTCTTACCATGTTGCCTGTTGCCCTGGCCCAGAACTCACCGAGATCTGTCTGACTCTACCTCCAAATGCTGAGATGAAAATGTATGCTGCCATCCCTGCCTAACATCATCTTAGATTATCAGATGAAAGCAAAATGAACATTTATTTTTTTCTTCCATGTAAACCACTTTTCAGTATCAACAAATGTTCACCAAATCCAAATGGGTTTTTCCCCCTAAGCAAATTTAAGCAGTAAATGCAAGAGAGAATGGGGTGGGGGTGGGGTCACTATTTTCTAGACACTAGAGGAATAATGGGTCCCGAAAATGATCCTCAATAAATACTAGAATTCTTATGTGAAAGATTTTGTGAACCCTTGATCAATTTGAACCTCAATAAAATGTGACTGTCATACAGAAGCCACCTCCCGATAGAGTACGGCAGGACTTCCAAGATGATAGTCACCTTTCAAATTCTTTAAAACTAAGAGCTCCAGGAACGAATGTGCAGAGCAGATTCAACACAAGGAGGCATCCAGTTTGACCAAATTTATAAAGTTCTGTAGAAAACTCAGCCGACTTCCACAGCTCTGTGTGGCATGAGGAAGAAAAGGCAGGCACCATATAACAAAGCTCAGTTAAGTACATGGGCACCACTTTGAAATAGTTGAAGAGAAACTGTAAGAGCATCTTGGAGACAGGAGCAAGTGTCAAGGGGGTCACGGATGTGTTAGAGATACCAATGTGCATCACTGGGCAGCCAGGTATGGTGGTGCACACATGTAATTCTGAGACAAGTAATCTAGGCTCAGGGGACTAAGGCGGGAAGAAGGGTTGCTAGTTCAAGGCCAGTCTGGACCATATCACAGGGCTGCGTCTAAAATGAAAGAGCAAACAAATCCAGCAAAAGAAAGGGAGTTGACAAAACCAAGCTTATTTTTAAAACAATCTTACTTTACATACCAATCCCAGTTCCCTCTCCCTCTAACCCTCCCACTCCCTTACCTTTTCACCCAACCCCCATCCACTCCTCAGAGAGGGTGAGGCCTCCCGCAGGAAGTCAACAAAGTATCACATCACTTGATGCAGGACCAAGGCCCTCCACCCTGTATCTAGACTGAGCAAAGTATTTCTCCATATAGGATGGGCTCCAAAAAGCCAGTGTATGAGCTCGGGTTGAATAATGGTTCCACTGCTAGTGGCCCCACAAACTGCCCAAGGCCCCCAACTAGGTCACATTCAGAGGGCCTAGTTTAGTCTTATACAGGTCTTCAGCTGTCAGCCCAGAGTCAGTGAGCTCACACTAGCTGGGTCAGCTGTTTCTGTGAATTTCCCCATCATGACCCCCTTTGCTCATATTATCAATCTTCCCCCTCTACAACTGGACTTCAGGAGTTGGTTCAGTGCATAGCTGTGGATCTCTGCTGATTCCATCAGTCACTGGATGAAGGTTCTATGATGACTGTTAGGAGCACTTTCCCACCAGCCTGGTCCCACAGCTGCATCAGCCCCAAATAACACAGAGAGACTTGTATTAGTTATGAAGACTAGCGTTTCTTATTGGCTAGCTCTGTCTTACTTATTAACCCATAGTTACTAATATATGTATGTCTACATGGTCTTACTAAGAATGCCAGACTCATGCATCCTTTCCTCCCGAGATCACATCACATCTCTCTCCGACGATTCCCAGAATCCTCCACCTCTCCTAGTCCCACCTATCTTGCTTCCCTATTGGCCAATAGTGCTTTATTCATTAACCAATAAGAGGAACATATTTACAGAATAAATCTACCATCAGATGACAATTAAGGTAGTCATCAATCTGATTACAGGGGAAGGCAGTTAAGGTACCCTCTCCACTATAAGATTAGATTCTTAGATGGGGTCATCCTTGTGGATTCCTGAGAATTTCTCTAATGCCAGGTTTCTCGATAACCCCATAATGGCTCCTTGCTCTCCCTCTGTCCTTCCCCCAGCTGGACCTTCCTGAGCCCTCATGTTCTCCTGTTCACTCCCCTTCTTCCCTCCCCACTTCTCTACCACCCTCTACCATCCCCCCATGCTCCCAATTTACTCAGGGGATCTTATCTATTTTCCCTTCTCTGGGAATCCATATATGTCTCTCTTAGAGTCCTTGTTTCCTGGCTTCTCTGGGGTTGTGGACTGTAGGCTGGTTATCTTCTGCTTTATGTCTAATATCTACTTATGAGTGTCTACATACGGGAGGACAACAACTCTTATAAAGGAAACATTTAATTACAGTTTCAGAGGTTTAGTCCATTATCATCACGACAGGAAATGTGGTGTGCAGGCAGACATGGTGCTGGAGAAGGAGCTAAGGGTTCTACATCCAGATTTGCAGGCAGCAGAAAGACAGTGAGACACTGAGCCTGGCTTGGGTTTTTGAAAACCTCAAAGCCCACCTCCAGTGACACACTTCCTCCAACAAGGCCACACCTCCTAATCCCTCTCAAGTAGTGCCACTCCCTGCTGACCAGGCATTCAAATCTATGAGCTTATAAGGGGACATCCTCATTCAAACCACCACAGGAAACAAAGTTTATTAAGTGTTTAGACTGAGGGTCATATAGGAAAGGGTCATATCATCATAAGATGTGGGGGTGAGTTCCTGAGACATCTCCCCAAGATGCTTTATTTGCATCCCTCAAGGGATATAATTTGCCAGTCTGAAAGCAAAGTGGAAACTTTAGATTGAAAAATAAGTACAATATGTGAGCTAGTTTTTCTTTAATTGAACATATAAAAATAAAAGATTTATGTGCCTTGGTGTTTGCCTGCATGTATGTCCGTGTGAGGGTGTCTGGACCTGGAGTTACAAGCAGTTGTGAGCTGCCATGTAGTTGCTGGGAACTGAACCTGGGTCCTTTGGAAGAACAGCCAGTGCTCTTAACTGCTGAGCCATCTCTCCAGCCCTTGGAAACAATTTCATAGGTGTATTCAATGTAAAGTGGTCACATTCACCCTTAATATTTCCACTTGTCCCATCCCCACATCTGCTGACCTTCTCCCAACTTGTCCCTTTCTACTTTCACGTTTCCCTTTATACTGAAATCTAGCTTTCTCTGCAAAATCTGTTGAAGATGCTGTCTTTTCTTTGTTAGAACTCGAGTTACTGAGGTTGCCTGTACTCGTATCTGGTCCCTCAATTCTATTCTGTTTCTATCACCGTGGCTCTGTAGTATAATTTGTAATCAGGTATGGTGATGACTCCAGCAGTGTTCATTACTCAGGTTTGCTTGGCTATTTTTTTTTTAAGTCTTTACATAAAGACTTAAAAATTATAAAAATTAGTGGAATGTATTTTTCTGTGCCTGTGAAGAATGCTCTTGGAATTTTGATTGGGACTACGTTGAATCTGTAGGTTGTATTTTAGAATGGCCATCCCCCGCCCCCCTTTTAGGCCATTTTCATAAGACTAAATCCCTCCAATCCCTTTGCTACTGTCTTCCTCAGTTTCCTTTTCCAGCGTCTTAAACCTTCCATTGTGGAAGTTGTTTGTTTCCTTGGTTCCATTTATTCCCAGGCATTTCGTTTCATTTTTGTGCTCAGCATGTTTGTTGGTTACTGGCACATGGGGGAACTTTTGTGTGTTAATTTTGTATCCTGCCACTTTGGTTTCTCAGCTTTAAGAGTTTTGTGTTGGAGTCTGTAATTGACGCTTCCTGTCCTGACTAACTGGTCCCAAATAACTGACTCAGAGGCTGAATATTATTACAAATGCCTGGCCGACTGCTCAAGCCTATTACTAGCTAGCACTTACATTTTATGTTAACCCAGATTCCTTATTTATCCTCTGCCATGTGGCAGTACCTTTATTAACATGGCACACTCGTTTCCTGCTCCCTCTGTCTCTGCCAGCCACTCTCAGTTCCCCTGACTCCTCCCATCATTCTCTCTGCGTCAGGTTGTCTTGCCCAATCTCTTCTTGCCCTGCTGTCAGCCAATCCGGTTGTGTATTAACAACAAATAATTCACAGCAGAGTCTTTAGGATCTCTGGATGTGTAGACTCCTATCTGCAAAAGGGGGTACTTTCTCTCCTCCCCTTCCCACCCCCCAATCTGAAATCCTTTTCTTTCCTTCTCTTAAGTTGCTCTAGCTAGGACTTCAAGCACTACACTGACTATAGTGGATGGCATGACACCCTCGTCCTATTTTGACTTAGTGGGAGTATTTGAAGTTTTTCCATTTAGTATAATGCCAGCTATAGGCCCGTCATCAGTCCTTTAAAGATTTGTATGTTTTCTAAAAGATTGTTTGTGTATGTCTGTTCTTCTGCATGTGCACTATATGCATGCAGGTACCTGAGAAGGCCAGAACCGTGAGCTGCCAGATGTCGGTCCTGGAAATCAAACTCTGGGTTCTGACAGTGTAGTGCATGAGTACATGCTCTTAACTGCTGAGTCACCATTTAGGGATGTTTTGCTCGCATCCTGGTGCCCTAGGTCAGAAAAGAGCATAGAAGTCCCTAGAACTGGAGCTAAGGCAGTTGGGAGCTGCCACAAGGATGCTGGGAACCTCTGAAGGGGAAGTGAAGTGATGTTGGATTTTATCAAAGGCCTTTTGTGCCATCTATTGAAATGCTTGCTGATTTCTGCCTTCTGTTTGTGTGATAAATTACACTTTTTGGCATACACGTAAGATGTCCATCCTTGCATTGTCAGAATAAAGCCAACTTTGTCATGCTCTTTGAAAATATGAGCTTGAATTCAGTCTGTTGAGTAGTGAGAATTTTTGCCTCTATGTTCATCAGGGAGATTGGTTTGGTCTGTTGTTTTCTTCTGGTTTTTTTTTTTTTTTTTTTGTGTGTGTGTGTGTGTGTGTGTGTGTGTGTGTGTGTGTGTGTGTGTATGTGTGTGTAGTTTCTGTGTCTGATTTTGCTATCAGGATAAAAGCAGCTCCAAAAAAATAATTTAGAAACTTCACTTTTTAAAGAAATAATTTGAAGCTGGGTGTTGGTGGCGAACACCTTTAATCCCATCACTCAGGAGGCACAGGCAGGTGGCTCTTTGTGAGTTAGAGGCCAGCCTGGTCTACAGAGCTAACCCCAGAACAGGCTCCAACCCTGTCTCAGAGAGAGAGGGAGCGAGAGAGAGACAGACAGACACACACACACACACACACACACAGAGAGAGAGAGAGAGAGAGAGAGAGAGAGAGAGAGAGAGAGAGAGAGAGAGAGAGAGAGAGAGAGAGAGAGGGAGAGAGGGGGGGAGAAAGAGAGAAAGAGAGAACTAATTTGAGGGTTCATTTGGTCTGTGACTTTATTTTTTTTTTTTTTTTAAGAGATTTAAAATTTGTTTTTGTGTTCTCCTTCTAGGTCCATAGTTAGGTTTGGTGTTTTCATGGTGTACAAGAACTCTATGTGCTTTAACTTTTATTTTTTATCTTATGGGTATGGCTGTTTTGCCTACATGTTTGTAAACAAGATTTTCTTTGTTTTTTGTTTTGAGACACGTTTTCTCTGTGTAGCCTTGGCTGTCCGGGAACTCGCTCTGTAGACCAGGCTGGCCTCAGAGACGCACCTGTCTCTGCCTCCCAAGAGCTGGGATTAAAGGAGTGCACCACCATTTCGCTTGCCTACATATATGTATGTGTACCACGAGTGTGCTTGGTGTCCACAAAGAACAGGATATTGGCTCCCAGGAACTGGACAGATTTTGAGTCACCATGGGGGTTCTGGGAATTGAACCCAAGTCCTCTGCAAGAGCAGCCTGTGCTCTTAACCATCAAAGCCTTCTCTCCAGCCCTGTTTTTCTCTTCAAAAGTTATTGACCTTTATTGCGTCCATCACTCTACCCTGTCTTCCAGCCCTGTTGCCATTTCCCATGTGACCCACTCTATTGCTAACGGTTTCCACTGGATCTTTAATTTGGCTTACTGAGTTCATTTCCAGAATAATTTCAGTTTATTTTCTAGAAGTTCTTCCAAGTCATTTTCATTGGGAGCCATTGGTATGGGTTTAGTAATTTTTTGAGAAGACATGTATATTATCTTGTTTTGTTTCTACAATGGGACTTGCACAGTTGGAATTACTATTTTGCTTCTCTTTTTTTTTTCTAGAAATTCTTTTTCCAGGAGTGTGTGGTATTATTCATTCAGGAGACTTAGTCAAGGGGCTGAGGTGCTGTTTTCCTTTGTGAGGCTGGGTTTAGGGCCCAAGACTGTAGTCCTAGTCTCCTCTGGGGCCAGATGCCTTCCTTAGTCAGCTTTGGTCTCCTGCCTGGTATGTAGTTTGTGCTGGGGCTGAGGAAGTCCCATGCCCATGCACCTTACTCTGGGCCTCCTCAGTTCCTCTCTGGATCTGCAACTTCTAATGCAATTTTTGAAACTCACTGTAGGCCTAACATTGGATCATAAACTGTCACCTTTCATTGGGAGTCCACTGCTTTTGGCAGATGCAACCTAGATTCTCCAGGTGGCACAACCCGGACAGCAGACACACTCCTCTTGAGGTGGTCAGTGTGCAGCCTCTCATCCTTCTTCCAAGCAACAGCAGAAGTGTGCCGCTTCTGTCATGCCACAGAACACCAGGCCCACGGTAATTAATCTCTTATACTTTCTCCCTAAGTTGCGCAGATTGTAAGCATGGCTCCCTGGTTTAATGTTTTTTAAATGAAAAATCGTTATTAAATCCCCCAGTGCTTAAGTCATAAAGGTGTTATCTGCTTCAATTGCTCTCTCAGTGACTATAATACATAAAAATGGAAGAGAGCAGGTACAGCAAGAATTAGGTGTGTCTTTGTCAATCCTGCATTCTGTTACTCAGAAGTCTAAAGGCTGAGCATCATCCATGTGTGCGTTTGACTTTGATCTTACGGACACAGTGTACCAGGCCATTCCCTCTGCAGGCACAGGAAATAAGAGCTCCACGAAAGAAAAGTGAGACTTCAGCATATTTTTCTGAAATGATGTTTATTTTATATAATTTCAACCAAAACCAAACAAAAGCCCATGTTTCAAAGATACTGGGCTGTCATTACACACATGGTACTGATCCTCTGTATTTTTAGGAAGGAAGATTTAAGGCCATAAAATACAGAAAACTACTCGGGATGAAAGATAACTCAGAAAAACAAAACCAGTAAAGCAGCATACGGACAAAAGCTACTTAAAATAAGGTGAGAAAACTACATTTACAAGCACAACACGGCCAGCTGCTTGCCTCTGTGAAGTTTTATTGACACAGTGGTATCCAGTTTTGTTTGGCCAGGAACATAACTGACATCGTTTTCTTTGGGGGCTGTGTTGTACATCACAAGACACGGAGAAGGATCTCTTCCGGCCTCTGCCCACTAGACACAAGCAGCAATCATCTTTAAAGTGACAAGAATGTCTGTGGACATTGGCGAATGTCTACAGGGATGTGGACCAGCAGGATGCACTTCCATGCTGCAAAGGCTGCATGAAAACAGGCCCCGAAGCCTGAAATGCTTACTGCTTGGCCCTTCAGAAAACAACATTTGGTAATATTTTAATATAAACAAGGGCAAATGACATATGCTAGACTAAGACAATAAATTGCTAATGTAGTAATAGGATTGTCTAGCTCTTTCTACGAATGTCCAATTTTACAAAGGGAGACGGATAACAATGTGCAATTCACAGAAACAGAGCTCAAACGTCCCAAAGGCCCGGGAGATGCTCAGCCTTGCTGGCAGTTAAGGTAGTGCAAATGGAAGGCACGTTTTCAGTCCTGGTTGACAGAGTTGAGAAACACACAAACTTCGTTTGAGATGATTGCAAGCTTTACACAAAGCAATAAGGCACCGAGTACATTTCAAATCTACTGTTAAGGCGAGGATTCCACTGGCAGGAATCCACCTGCTTTACAGAAGCAGGAACACTAACCTGTGGGAACACCTGTGTCCTGACCTCATCGTTGATGCTAAAACTAACCTGAACACTGGAGAAGAATGGGCTGCACACACGGCTCATATGAACCATGCAAAGCGAGTTAGCTCTGTAAATACTGACTAGAGAGATGTCTACAGTGGATTAGCATGTGAGAAGAGGCTACACTTCTGTGTGTATGCACAATCCCATCCAATACACTCTCCCCACCATGACCTGCTACCAACAGGTCTAAGCAAGGGTGCCCACCATGCAGAGAGATGGAAGCACTGCGCCCACTGGCACCCAGGACCGTGTATTCAGCATCTTCTCTGACAAAATCACTGTAGTGTATTCTAGCTTTCAGGTGCATCATGATACATACATTTGGGAGAGGACATTCAAGTCTTGAGCAGAACATTAAAAAGCTATCTTCCAACACTGAAATCAGTACTACTACCACCTTTTAAAAACTGCTTTTATTAACTTAATTAATTCCTATAAAAATGTGCAAGCTCTTTTTAGAATACTTAAAATTTTAGATTTATTAAATTAACATACCAGTGCAGATTAAAATTCAGTAATCAATCCCCCCCCTTTTTAAAAAATCTTGATGGGCTGGAGAGATGGCTCAGTCAGTAAAGAGCCTGCTGGACAAGCATGAAGGCCCGAGCTCCAAATCTCCCAAAGCCCACACAAAAAAGTCGGGTGATGCAGCACCTGCTTTTAATTCCAATACTAAGGATACCGGGCCAAACCAGTCCCCAGGCTTCACTGGTCAGCCAGCTGAGCCCAACTGGTGAGCCCCAGCTCCTCATGAGGTTCTGTATCAAAAAACCAAAGTGGATGGCTCCTGAGGCAGGACATCTTAGGCCGGCCTCTGGCCTCCACACACGTGTGCACACAACACACCCACTCACTACCTGAATTGTCATAAACTGTCTGCAGTAGTCTGTCTGCTAATGCCACAATGAGCGGCAGACGAGCTCCACCAGACAGTGACTGTTCTCAAGTGGAAGTCTGTGTGGACAGGGAGGAGACGTCCTCACAGCAGCACCCGCTGCTTTGTTACTCTCCCGTTTACTTATTAGCGTGTCTACAAACACATCTGCACAAAGCACCATGTTCCTCTTGCTGGCTCCTGACCAGACTTGCTGGTCTCATCACAATACCCTCTATTAAGTACAATGGGCTTGTAAACAGCTGACTACATTTGGTAAAATGCTTGCTCCCTTCACAGCGGTGAGTGCCTGTGTCCTGAAGAGGTAGAAGATTTTTTAGCTGTCAGACGACTCAGTTTTAGAGGAATTAGTGCAGTTCCTTAAGCAGGTTCTCCTTGATTCTAGCTTCATTCAGGAAAACAATACTTGTCCAGGATTTAAGATATATTGTAAAAAGTAGGATATAAAAATACACTATCAAATGCTATAAAGAAACATCGTATGTCTTACTAAATAAAAAGTGAATACATATTTCAATATGGCTAAGAAAATACTTTGGAAAATAATGCTTCCCTATGTCATATACTACAAAAGCTGAATATATAATGAGCACCCTACCTTACTGAAACTGAATACACATGTAAAAATATTTTAAATGGTAATTTTCCAAGAGTTAAGTGTACTGTAAAGAGCTGAGTATTAATTTTCAATATGTGCATTTCTTATTCTGCAAGTTCAGAGAAAGGGCGATTCATGGTTGTGTGAAGCCACAATGTCAATGACAATGTATTCACATGACAGTCTCAGCCTCACAACCTTTTGATTGCAACGCAGATCAGGCACCACCTGCCGGTAGAGATGGGCTCCCTGCGGCTGAAAAGACCACTTCCCTTGTCTTGTTACCAAAGCCCACTGTGGACCCCTGCTCAGATCCTCTATTACACAGGAGACCAAGCCCACAGCTGGGAGGACCAGACTGTAAGTGGTTGGCAACACTGTAGAGGGGAATGGTAAACGCCCGCAGACAGGCAAAACCGACAGCCTCTGCTTGTCCACCAGCCTACTTAATTTCAATTTCATCTTCATCTCATGCACGACACGTTTGTCATCAAAATCTCCCCACCTCCCAGCAACTGGGCTGCCTTCTGACTGGAGAAGGGCAAAGTACAAATGAAAGCTTTCAGTTTGTCTCCAAAAGGATTCTGAAACAGTCAATGCAAAATGTCCCTCCAACCACTGGATGGGTAAGGCTTTCCTTTATAAGGCTGTTATATAAACATTCACAATTTTGAAAATAACAAAGAAAGCAGCTATCTTTGGCATACTTCTTTTCTTCTTCGAGACATTCTTCAAGCTAGCCTCAAACTTGTGTTCCTCCTGCCTTTGGCTCCCAGGTGCTTATATTACAGGCATGCACCACCATGCCTTGCTGCAGTTGGCTATTCCACAAACTAAACACATCCTCACAGTACAACGAGATACATGATGTTAACATTGCTAATAAAAAAAGAATTTAAAAGTTAGTAAGTAATTTAGCCTGTGCAAACTCTTAATAAGAGGGAGTAAAAAAAAAAAACATGGTTAAGTCTTCCCCACAATTCCTCAGTTGAAGTTCACTTCATAAAATAAACTCAAAAATATTTCATAAAATACAAAGAATGTGCTGCATTTTTAATAGAAATGTGGCCTTAAGTATGAAAGATCCCATTTGTACGATGATTATGAATTCTTCCCTCTGAGGGCTAACAACTAATTTCTCTGACGTTACTGCCTCCTCAGTTTGTTGTTGCTGGTGTGAATTCCCTGAGGCATTATTTGGCTTTGGACATTCCTACTTTTATTACATTCATGGGACTTTTCATAAACTAAAGCCTCACAGTAAATTCCTTACTTGTGATAAGTATGCAATCATTTGTGGCCCTAACTGGTCTCTGAGTATGGAGTCTAGTGCTAATGAGAAACCCTATGGTGTTGCTTTTCCAATAATCTGTTAGCCAGCATAGGAACTTTAACAGGCAGTGTTTGCTCATTCACTCCTCCGTCCTGAATGAATTCTCTGATGCTGAGTAAGGTGAGAGCCACGAATGAAGGCCTTCCCGCACTGCTTACATTTATAAGGCTTCTCACCAGTATGGATTTTCTGGTGTCGACTAAGCTCAGAACCTCTGCCAAAGGTTTTCCCACACTCCTTACACTCATAGGGTTTTTCACCACTGTGGCTTCTCTCATGATGTGTTAGCTCTGATCTTCGAATGAAGGCCTTCCCACACTCCTTACATTTGTGGGGTCTGTCACCGGTGTGCACTTTTTGGTGTCTGAGGAGTTCTGTGGTACAAGTAAAGGACTTCCCACACTCCTTACACTTATAGGGCTTATCCCCAGTATGCGCTCTCTGATGTCGGACAAGTTCTGAGCCACGACGAAAGCCTTTGCCACACTCCTTACATTTATAGGGCTTCTCCCCAGTGTGGACACTCTGGTGCCGAAGAAGGTGTGAATCAGAGATGAAGCCTTTCCCGCACTCCTTACACTTGTGGGGCTTCTCCCCCGTGTGAACCATCTGGTGGAGAGTGAGTTGGGAGGCACAGCTGTACACTTTGTCACAGTCCTTACACTCATAGCGCCTGGCCCCAGCATGCGTTAGCTGATGAAGACTAAGCTGTGTGTCATAGCGAAAGGCCTTCCCGCATTCCTTACACTGGTGAGGCTTCTCACCAGTGTGGATTCGCTGGTGACGAAGAAGATGTGAAGGCCGGGTGAAGGCTTTCCCACATTCCTTACATTCAAAGCACTTCTCATCAGTGTGGACTCTCTGGTGAAGGCTAAGCTGTGCGATAGACGGGAAGGCCTTCCCACACTCCTTACACTTGTAGGGCTTCTCTCCTATGTGCAGCTTTTGATGGTGGCTGAGCTGTGAGGCAGAATGGAACCCTTTCCCACATTCCTTACACTTATGAGGCTTCTCACTGCTGTGAGTACTCTGAGGCTTCACAGCATCAGCACCACAAGGAACACTTTTCTTATTTTCATTGCCCTTTTTGCTCTCATGAAGTCTCTGATGCATAATTAAGTCAGACCTACAGTTAAAGACTTTCCTACACTGTGCACACTCGATACTTTTCCCCTTGTTGTGAACTTGCTCATGTGCAGTGAGACACGATCGGCACATGAACGTTTTCTTACATGTCTTGCATTCACAGGGTTTCCCTCCAGGGTCAGCTTCTTTGTGGACTGTGCACTGGATGGCACTGGGCTTCTCAACAGAGGTCACTCCAGCCTGTGTCAAATGTTCCTCCTGATGGTCCTGCTGCCTCTCCAAGTGGCCTGTGGTTTCTCTGTTACCTTTGGCCCTGCTGCCCTCAATATTGGGGTGCCTATGTTTTTTTGCCACCTTTTGTTGCAGTGATTTAATTTTGTAACCGTCCTTTGGAAGTAAATCCTTGCCTTCCCTTCCAGATACCCAATCTGTAAGATAATAAGAGAATGGAGGGTCATGTTCACACTTCAGAAGGGAGAATTGCTGGAAGTGACAGCTAAAGGAAATGAAAATTTAAACAACTGGCAACACAACATTGAAATCTGGAAGGGGGAGAGTTATGAGATGAGAGACCATGAAGAGAGTTCAAAAAGGAAAGGGAAGGCCATGTTCTTTCAACTCTGGTGGGCATCCAAATCACATAGGAAACTTATTCAAAACAGAGGAGCTGTCTAAGAAAACTGTAAGAGAATATAAACAAGGCATAGTCAGCTCCCAGCTCTAGCCTCAGACCATGTACAGATGTTGTTTTCTTTCCAATATCAACCATCTTCTTTAGAGCCGTTACTGGCTAAAGCGTTCCACCATGCCATATAGCCTACTAGATCTGCTGCCACACCCCAATTTCCACTCCACACGGGTAGTAAGAATGTTGCTGTTAAAAATAGTGAGAACAGCCAAGCAGCAGTGGCACACACTTTTAATCCCAGCACTAGTGAGGCAGAGGCAGGTGGATTTCTGTAAGTAAGAGTCTAGCGTGGTCTACAAAGCATGTTTCAGGACAGCCAGGACGGTTACACAGTGAAACCCTGTCTCGAAAAACCAGAAATAAATAAATAAAGTGAGATCATAGCACCCTTCTGTCAGAACCTCCTCCTCATTCAGAATAACAGCCCCCCAGAGGCTGGAGAGCTAGCTCAGGTTACAAGAACTTGCTGCTCTTGCAGGGGCCAGGGGTGATTCCTAGACCCTGTCCCAGGCAACTCACCACCACCTCCAACTTCAGCTACAGAAGATTTAATGCTTCTTTTGGCCTCAACTCCTATATTCTTATGTACACACACACACACACACACACAGGAAAAAGAACCTTTCGACAGTCTGCCCTTCAATTCCTGCTTCTGACCTTAGCTATCTTTGCTCCAACTGTGGCCAGGAGCATGCTCTTACACCGCGGAGCACAGCGTTCTGTTAGAATCTGCTGGCAGATGCCTTCCCTAAGCCATCAACGTGGCTGGCTTAGTTGCTTTCTCTGCTTTCTACTCACAGCTACTTATGACCTTTACAGAATTTGGTGCTCACCACTCTACATACTCTATTTTTGTAAAGCACACTTATTACATGTCCTCTGGTATTTTCTAGTACTATGAAAAATTTCAAACATGTATAGAAAAAGTATACTAAATTCCATTACCACGATTGTATAGTGCATGTCCTGTTCTATTTGCCTTATTCTTTATACATCATGATGTTAGGAGACATCCTCTAACTTAAAACACAACATTGCAATGTTTTATTGGCACTTAAGTATTGCAGGATATTTATTCACTCAGCATTAAGATGTGTCTATGTTGTGCCTCACCTGCCTAAGGCACCTGATTGGTTTAATAAAGAGCCAAATGGTCAATAGCTGGGCAGAAGAGGTTGGGCAGGACTTCCAGGCAGAGCGAGGAACTCAGGGGGATGAATTTAGGTACAGAGATGCCAGCGAGACATGGAGGGAGTCAGACATAGTGGAGGAGAGGTAGACTGCCATGTGGCAGAATGTAGATTAATAGAAACAGGTCAATTTAAGTTATTAGAGCTAGTTGGGAATAAGCCTAAGATAAAGGCCAAACTTTCATAATTAATAATAAACCTCTGTGTCATTATCTGGGGGCTGGAGGGCCTCTAAGGAAGTCTAATGAGAAATCTTACTATACTTAAAATAATGTGTGTATCTACTTTTTCCCTCACTAGAACATGTGATAAATCTGACCAGATAGGGCCTTCTCTTGTTCATTGTTAACTCTGAGATAGGAAATCCCTGGGTGGGGTTGGAGAGAGGGCTCACTGGTTAGGACCGTGTGCTACTCTAGCAGAGGAGCAAGTTCCAATCTCCAGCGCCTAAGTCTGGCAGCTCACAATCATCTGTAACTTCAGTTCCAGGGGATGTGAAGCCAGGGACTGGGGGCAGGAAACAGGAAGTCCCACCCTAGACCATTGTTGAAAAGAATAGCAAACAGCTAGTAACATTGTAGCAGCATAAAGCTACGGTAAATCAGGAGCTAGAAAGACAAACTAGGCTCCTGGGAGGGAATACAAGAGGCTGTGCACATAAGCAGCTGTCTGCTTCCCCAGAAGACCTGGAAAGAAGTCCTCTTCAGTCACAATGCCCTCATCTCAAGGTCCTGTACAAGCAGGAAGGAGAAGTTTTGAGGCCTATTTTCTTACAAATGCCTGTGGGAAAGAGTCAGAGAAATATATCAAAGGCATTTGGGGGCCACTCACTTGCCTTTCCCACTCGAAGAGTTTGCCCACTCGCAGTTCATGCCTCCATCTTCTTTCTTTCTGAGCCAGGCACTCACTATTTAACAGGATAGTCTAGAATGCATGCTTCCCATTTCGGCCTCCAGAGTACTATTATAGGTGTGGGATGCTTGGCTTCTAAACTGTTTAAATTAAAATGCTAATTATACTTGTTAGTTCCTATACTGTGGCCCCTCAAATACAATAATCCCCAAAGCAGCCACTAAGAAAATAATTCTAAGAACTCCAGTAAAAGAATCAAATAACAACCCAGCTGCCAGCCATCATTAACTGGAAGAGAAGCGAGAGAAGGCATGCAGGGCACCAAATTGGAGAATGAAAGGGGCCGATAATTACCTCACATTATAAAAGGCTCTCAGAAACCACACCGAACCAATTTATCAGATAGCCGAGACAAAATGCACAACATCTGAAATGAAGAACCTTTAGATTCAAGACTAAATAGAGCACATGAGTAGCTCTGTGACCAAGATGATGAACTAGTGAAAAACAAACTAGCAAAGAAATGAAATGGAGCCCAAATAATTGGAATGCAGGGCAGTCTGACCCAGAAAGCTGACCAGGGCCACTGTGACTTAGTTCCTGGAATTTGCTAACCACCTGCAACCTCTCCCTTACAAGGCCCTAAGATAGCAAGAGACAAAGAATTTCCAGATGGGACCTAGAGAAACAAAGAGATAGCTACAACACCCTTTGCTTAGGCAAGATTGATTAGCACACCCTAAACAGTGAGACCATCTAAAGAGATAAGGAGCTTGCTAGAGCCCATGACACTGGTCAAGTACTCAGGACAGAGGGTCACAGCCCCTCCCTAAGCTTGTGGGTTTTGCCTTTAAAAATACCTGCGCCCAGAGAACGTTGCTTCTCTCTAGCCTGCGTGCTGAGGGGGCACGTTTGCGCAAACGTTTCCTATTTATTAAAGCCTCTTGCGTGTTGCATCAACTGGACTGGACATTGCATTCTTGGGGGACCCTCCAAAACGGGGAGACTCCTGATTCTCAGGGTCTTACACTAGTAGTTGTAATGAAAAATCTGGGGACTGGGAAGATGCCTGACTCAGTGGTTAAGAGCACTTGCTGCTCTTGCAAAGGACCTGGATTCAGTGCCCAGCACCCATATCAGGTGACTCTAAACTCCTGTGACCCAGAGGATCCAAAGACGTGCTCGCACTTGCACACACAGACAAGCAGGCATATGAGAATGCACACTAATACAAACATTTAAAAAATTCCTCCCATTGTCAGGTCTCAAAGAAATTCAGAACAAATGGCCGACTGAGGTGGGGGCTGGGCCACCAGGTCCTCCCACCATCTCTCAGCATTGCTAGGAAGCAACTGCAGCATCACCCTGGCTGACATGTCCCCTCCTGCAACCTAACCCTCTCCAGCCCCCGAGCTTCGCTTCCCCGTCCCTATAAAACCCAGCTAGCGTGGCCATGCCTTTTCCTGGTGCTCTTGCTCCTGGCTCCTGGCTCTTGGATTCTGGTCCCCCCACCTCCATCCCACCCCCAGCCTTCTTTCTTTCTCTCCCATGCCCTCCCCTCTCGTGCCCTGCTTCAGTCTGCTGGCCCTGCTGTGTCTGGACCCTTCCAGATGCCCCTGGCTGTGCTCTCTCATACCTGCAACAAAAACTTTCTCTTCAGCCATAACTAGGAGCAGCCATGTCTCCACTAGAGCACCCTTTCTCCCCCAGACCTTAGGCTTTGGTGGCCCGGGCACTTTCCCAGCAGCATCAGAGTGCTGCCCTCCCACAGACTGCCTGGGTGACGGCCTGCCCCGCCTCCCCAGGTCCACGAACGGTCACTCACCGGGATGCCATTCTTTCGCTTCATCCCTCACAACCATCCAGGGCTCCTTCCCCTGCTCTAAAAGGGAGATCACTCTTGGCTTAGTGTCAGCGAGACCTGTCCAAAGACAAAAGGGGAAGTTTATATCGTGCATGTCAGAATCAACATGGCCCAGAGGCCTGGAACAGAGGCACAGGCCTTTAATCCTAGCACTCTAGAAGCAGAGTCAGGAGGACCTCTGTGGGTTCAAGGACTCAAGGATAGTCCAGGACTATCCAGTGAGATTATAGTAAAGTAAGTCCATGATTGTCAGGAGAAAAAAAAAAAGAGTCTCAGACCCGAGAGGGAAAATAGGCTGAAGTCTTCTCTCCTAACCCAGAAGCTACTATCTCAAACTGGTAACCACCCATAAGGGAGAAACTAAGTTTTCTGCAAAGGATCCTCACTGGGAACAGAAGCCACACCTAAGAGCAGGCCCCATGCTCAGCAGTAGATGGCCAGCACAGCATGGACTCAATGGCATTGTTGAAGGTGTTTGTTTCATAATGCTTTGTCTGGACTTCTTATTTCTTTCTTTCATTCTTTTTAACCTTAGAGACTGTTATACATTATGGTTTTTATTGGTTTTCAATGTGTGCAAACGTGTGTGTCTCAGTGTCTGTGTTTCTTATGCTTTTATGTTGTTTTCTTTCTTTTTTTTCTTTTCCAGTTTGTTTGTTTAGTTCTATCCTGGTTTGTCTTCTAATGAGAGAAAGAAAAGGTATGGATCTGGGTGGGTGGGTAAGTGGAGAGGATGTGGGGGAAGGGAAAAGTAATCAGATCAGAATGTATTGTATGAAAAAAATCTCTTTTCAATTAGAGAGAGATAGAGAGAGAGATAGAGACAGAGACAGACTGGGCCAGTAAGATGGCTCAATGGGTAAAGGTATTTGTCATACAAGCCTGGCAACCTAAATTCAATCCTTGGAACCCATGTAGAGATGGAGAGAACTGACTCTATAGAATTGTACTTTGACCTCTGTGTGCACGCCCTTCCCCACCCAGTAGTAGTAGTAGTAGTAATAACAACAACAACAATAATAATGAAAAAATAAGGATCAAAATGAGTGAATGTTAGAGGGCTGGGGAAGAAAAGATGTCTCTCTCTCTCTCTGTAAAACTATTAATTTAGCTCAGGACTTGAAAAGTGTTCATGACAAACTCAGCAAATGCCTTTGGTAGTGGTGCAGACCTATATCCTCAGCACCCGTAAAGCTAAGCAGGAGGATTGTCATGAATTTCAGACATTCTGGGTTGCATAGCAGACTTAGTCTCAAACAAATCAACTGGCTGGAGAGATGGCTCAGCGATTAAGAGCACTGGCTGCTCTTACAGAGGATTGGAGTTCAATTCCCAGCACCCACATGGTGACTCACAGCCACTTGTAACTCAAATTCAAGGGGATCTGACTGATGCCTTTTCTGGCTTCCATGGTACCAGGCATGCACGTGGTGCATGGACACACCTGCAGGCAAAATACCCATTCACATAGAAACAAACAAACAAACAAAAACAACAAACAAACAAAAACAATCAACACTCATCATAAAGAACAAGAAAATTCTGGAAGGGTGGGTGGATGAACTTACCCAGTGAAATCAGGTTGCTATAATTCTCCAACATTACATCCCTGTATAAATTTCTGTGGGACTGGTACAAGCACTCCCACTCCTCTCGAGAGAAGTAAATGACCACATCTTTGAATGCCAAGCCCTGAAATCAGACACAAACATGCCATTTGTGAATTAAGACAAAAATCTTAAGCTACCACAAAGGATAGTGGAGAAGACACTTCCTTGGTAAACCTGATTGGACCCTTCCGTATCAACAGGTCAGTGTGGGGACAAAGGTGCACAGCTCGGCTCTGAGCAAGCCTGCTCCTTGGTGAGTGGAACTGTACTTGCAAGTGCATGGCATCCTCTAGTCACTGTCTCCATTCTCCTCTGCAGGGGTGTGTGTGTGTGTGTGTGTGTGTGTGTGTGTGTGTGTGTGTGTGTGTGTGTGGTCAAACTACTCTTTCTACTGGTTACCTGTCTGAACCTCGCTGTAATTCTGTGCTCTGTGACTGCCTCTCTTCTCTGCACCTATGAAAACCTGCCCTTCCTCATTTTCACATCTAAATAGTTTCAGTACAAACTCTCACATCTCAGACCTAACCTGCACACCCCCATCTCCTGTTGTACCCCCCCTTTCCTTCCAAAGAATTTATGACACCCACAGCCTCCATCCAGGGACCCCATGCCCAGTCTCTACCCTGTGCAAACTCAGGTGTAATACAAAAGGGTCTCCTACAGTGAGGCAAAACTAAGACTGGTGATAAACTACTGGGGTCAGCACTCCAATCTGTCCTAACAGCTGCAGGAATGTACTTCCTACGGAGGACACCTTTTTAGAAGGCCTCACACAAAACAGCCCCGGAAGGAGTTAAAAAGGAAAGAGACATCTATCACCACAGATGTGTGAAACACAACAAAGAAATACAGAAGATTAGGAGACAATAAATTACTACAACAGGAGCCCCAATCGCCAACTCCCAGATAATAGAAGCCACAAATCCCTCAGTAGCTGAAATGTCTGAGAAAAACTTAAGAGTCCTACTTTTGAAAGCAATGAAAGGATATGGGGAATCACTGTCAATCAGCTGTGTACCTACTGGTACCCAACTCGGTGCCTGTGGAAAATTTCAAGAGTCACAGCTGGGTGTGGTGGCACACACTTTTGGTCCCAGCATTGGGGAAGGAGAGGTAGTAGGATCTCTTTGACTTTGAGCCATCCTGGTCTACAAAGTTCCAGGCCAGCCAAGTTTGTTGTTTGACAACAAACAAAGCCACTCATGAGTCACACAGAGAGCTGGGTAAACTATGTGGGTCACACAACAAAACCAAAGGTCATGAATCTGGCAAAGGGCCCTGTAGAGAAGCGGATATTGTTTGGCATGGGAGGGAGATATGAGAGAGTCTGGAGAGAGTTATCAGAATGCATTCTATCAGCGTGAAACTGTCAAAGGAACAACATCAAAACCTAAAAAAGAAGGGCTGGAGAGATGGCTCAGCAGTTAAGATCATTGACTGCTCTTCCAGAGGAGGCAGGCTCAATTTCCAGCACCCATATGGCAGCCTCTGGGGATCCACCATGCTTTTCTAGATTCTGTGGGTATCAGATACACATGCAGTGCAAACACACACATGCATATAAGCAAAATATCCACACACATAAGAATAATAAATATTGAAAAAATAAAAAATCTAATTCACCACACAAATATGATCTTAAGGATGGGAAGGAGTGCTGTGACGTGGCCACTGCATTCGTGAACACACTGTAACTATGGCTACCTGCCCAAGGCCAAACCAACAAGATCAGTCAACATTCCAACAGGCAGCACTAACTGAACTGGGGGGGGCGGTGCACGGCGACACACATGAAGATAGGAAGGGAGCATAGGGATATCTGGAAGAAGTATAAGGGGAAAGTTGGGGATGCATATAATCAATGTATTCTGTATGTGTGAAACTGTCAAGGAAGGAATACAGATACCCTATTTAATATGTATGTATGCATGTATGTATGTATGTATGTATGTATGTATGTCTGTCTCAGAGTTAATGGCAGAGTCACTGCTGTCTCACAGGGTTATGACTAGATAAGGTCATATTTGGGGAAAACTTCAAACTACAGTGACTCAAAAGTAAGTACCTAAGTCAGTTGTTTCTGCCAGCATCATCTTGTACTGAAAACCGAAACACAGGGCCAATTATATGCACATACAAAATAATCTGAAAGCTGAGTGTCTTCTGGGAAAAAAATGAGTGGAAAAGACCAGGTAGACACCCATAGGCTGCTGTAATTTTTAAGCAAGAAGGTCACTACAGGGACCCTAGAAGGGACAACAAAGAAATTAGACTGAAATAATAACTTCCATTTCCCTGCTAAATGACCAGGCTCACCATCAAGATTTTGTTCCATGAAGAACAGAGCCTGGGAAACAGGAATTCTAGCTAACACGTTTGTACAAAGCAGATGCTCTGAGCTGGTTTGGAAAAACTGCTCCCAAACATGACTGCCTCTTCTCCAAATCACCAAGGGCTCCAGAGAAGACTCCCAAATCACAGCAGCTTTTAGACCTTAGAAGCTTCTCAGAACAGAAGTGGCAAGTGTAGATTACCTTGGTCATGTCTTCAGATGTAAAACTCTTCTTTCCTCCTCTTCCGGTTTCTTAGAGAAAGAACAAGACGGGAAATGGTTAAGAAACTGTGCTCAGTCAGAGGACACTCCTGTCCATCCCCCAGCTCCAGCACTGAAGAGTGCCAAAGGGGCCCACACCTCACCACCTTCTCCTATCCTCACTCAGTAAAAAGGTGGCCTTAGGATTCAGATTGGAGTCCTGAGGCAGAGTCCCAAACATAAGTTTGTTCTTAAGTAAAAGTACACACCTTTAATCCCAGCACATGGGAGGCAGAGGAAAGAGAATCTCTGAGTTCGAGGCCAGCCTAGTCTATAAAGGAAGTTCTAGGACAGCCAGAGCTATACAGAGAGACCCTGTCTTGAAAAAAAACAAAAACAAACCCAGATCAGAAAAATCTGTCTGTAGCCACCATGTAAACTAGTCAGATCTCATCCATCTCAGAAGGTAAGCAGAGCTGGCCTGCCCAGACAGTGCCGGGTGAACGAGAACCTACAACCTACTTTCTTATCCTCAGCCCCAGCATCTTAACTGACCCCAAGTTTGGCTCTAAGCAGTGCATCCTGTGGCATCTACAGGATGGAGAAGTGGGAATTTCTACTCCCTCAATCTAGAGTCAGCCTGAGGGGACCAGCACTCCCAACACTGAGAACTGAGGGGGGGAGAGGGGGGATTCGAGGAGGGAGTAATTGTAGCTGTGCTGTTTGCTTCCGGGACTCACCAGGAGGGGCAAAGGCTTTCTACACAGTTGGGATTGAAGTAGAGGCCAGTCAGACTCCAGCCAGTACAGACCAAGTCCCCCTCTTCCCCAGCTCCCACTGTGTTCGCACAGGAAAAGACCACATGCCCTGGCAGTGCTGGTGCTGGCATCACGGAATGTCCCACATACACATCTAATGGTCAGATAAGAGCAAGAAAAAGCAAAATGTAGCAACCAGACCCAAGAAGAGAAGCTCTCTCCCTCTACTGGCTAAGTTCAGCATCACACTCACTCTTAAGAGGCCAATCACATTTCATACCAAGGGTTGAAAGCTACATTTCAATCCACAGACAATAAATTGTAATTGGCAGCCTTTCCCTCTGGCTACTCCTGCATACAATTGGTCATGACTAACAAGAGCATATTAAATCACATTAACCAGGCCTCATTCAGGACAACCATGCCTGGTAAGAGCAACCCACCTGGCACATCCAGGCTCCCTATGACAATACTACTCTTCAGCACCTAGCAATTTGCAGCAAATGAGAAGATGCACAGTCCTAACAGCTTGCTATAAATAATTGGCCAATTGGTGGCTATGTTAATAATTTTTCAAATTTAGTTGCATTACACTGAATATTCTTTTACCTAAAGAGTATGTAAAGGTGGCGCACACCTTTAACACCAGCACTGAGGAGGCAGAGGCAAGAGGATCTCTGTGAGTTAAAGGATAGCCTGGTCTACACAGCGAGTGCCAGGACAACATAGAGAGGTCTCAAAAAACCACCCACCGAAAAAGTTAAAGCTAGCTTCTAAAAAATTGTATGTAAAATAAAAAAGCTATGGGTAATGTATAAGCACACAATAAGATAGAATGTGTTACCAGTAACCTTTTTGTTTGTCATTGGATAGGAGTTATACTTGATGCCTGTAGCTCCCTTATTCAACAATGCATTTGGTACCATTTTACTAACAGTATTGAACTCCTAGGGTATTCAGGACATTAAAGGGCTATTTATGTCCTTAAGTTCTACAAGCAGGATGACCTAAGTCTTCATTCAGAATCTGACCCCTCCCTCATCCCCCACTGAGGAGCACACAGACAAGCCAGAGAGCCTCTAGGGTTCTATGGCCCCTACTGCCCCATGTGGCAGCAAGGGAATCAGAGCCAGTCATTCCGGTGAGTAAATTAACCTGTGTTTCTAATTCTTTCTTTTCAATCTCCTCTAACCTGAGTTCTGAGAGCCACTTGAACAAAGTAATTGAATCCAAGGAAGAGGTTATGTGAATCGAAATTTATAGCCAGTGGATCAAAATTTAACTGGATCTTGCAGAAGGCTGGAGGTGGGAAAAGTGTCATCCGGGAGGATGCTTCTAAAACAGGGACCAGGCATAGCCCTCTGCCAAGCCCAGGAACAGACTATATTGGGAATGCTTTGTAAAATGGCTTTCTGTTGCTCGAAGTTGTTAAATTTAGTTGGAGCAGAAGCAGCAGCTGGTTAGTTACATGGAAGGGAACAGGCATCAGTCAGTTACACTCCACAAGCAGCTGCTGAGCTCACTGTGGGTTTAGCACAGACACTCTTCCCAAAGCCTAGTGCAGCTGGCACCCATCTGTTATTTGCTGATGCAGTCATCAGTCAAAATTACACTGTGACTCGCATTTCCATATCTTGCTGAGATAAGAAAAAGGAATGAAACTATTAAGAAGGAATTAATAGCACTGAAAATTAAGACTTTTCTTAAATACATGCCTCACATTGGAAAGCTAATGTTACCCCAGTATACACCTACTCAAGAGGAATGAAGATACTCATCTATATGAAGTCTTATGTCCACATGCTAAGGCTGCTTTCTTTCTGATAGCCCCCAAACTGGAAGCTGCCCAACTCTTCATCGACAGGTGACTGGATAAGCTAGTTGTGGGAATGTTACTAATAAAGATGCCACAGAGACAGCAATGTGGCTAAAGCTATGGTATGTGAGCATGAGAAGCCAGCTGCCACTGACAGTGCAGGGCTCCACTCACATGAAAAGTAAGCCATGAAGATGGGAGCTGGAACTGGTGATTTCAGATGGGGGAATGGAGTCTTCTGGGGGAAGCAGCAGAGGACACTGCGGAGATGAATTAAATACCTCATTTAAGTCGGGTGGTGGTAGTGCATGCCTTTAATTCTAGCACCCAGGAGGCAGAGGCAGAGGCAGAGGCAGAGGCAGAGGCAGAGACAGAGGCAGAGGCATTAACTACGTGAGTTTGAGGTCAGCCAGCTCTACAGAATGAGTTCCAGGACAGTCAAGACACAGAGAAACTCTGTCTTGATAAACCAAAAACCTATCTAAAAAACCAACATCCTCTCAGAGCCATCAGAACAGTGAGGTCCCGGGACAAACATCTTCCCAATTCTGAGACACAGGCAGCTACAAAAGGCACAACTGATGGAGCAGAAACCACAGAAGAGTGATGAGGAAGCAAAAACCCAGCTGATGAGTTCTCAACTAGTGTCAATGTGCAACTCTGAGACGTGAAGTCCTGGGCTCAGGCAAATAGTCTACATACTCTTATGAGTCTCTCTCTCTCTCTCTCTCTCTCTCTCTCTCTCTCTCTCTCTCTCTCTCTCTGTCTCTCTGTCTCTCTCTCTCTCTCTCTCTCTCTCTCTCTCTCTCTCTCTCTCCTTCTTGATAAAAATAAAGTGGGTTTTATTTAAAATGTAAGAGGGGTCGTATCCATTTTGGTTAGTAAAGTTGGTCTCAAGAGTTTTAACAGAACTTTAATGCCCTCACACAGACTGGCATGCCAAGCACATTTTCAATGCTAAATACAAGAGTGAACAGACTGCTTAGTTTGGAAAGATGAAACACTACACTGAGCAAATCCTCTCCCTTTCTCTACAAATCCCTTGGATAGTATTACAGTTGCCTCTGGCAGCTAAAGTTTCAGCATCTGAAAGGGAGAGGCTGAGGGGAACTGGGGGAAAAAAGAGCAAACCAGCAAATGTAACTGGTAGAGGCAGCTGCCACTTGGGACAAACCAGAGACCAGCCTGCCATCAATCTCTTCACACTTGCCCTGACATCTTCCCAAACAGACTGCAGTCATGACATTCTGGAGCAAATGTGCCCAGGAGAAGCCTGGACAGAGAGCAGACAGAATATACTTTGTGTCAGTTCCGCGGAAGACTACGGTCAAACACAGAGGAGATGCAAGCCCACAAGCTGAGGCCAGTAGGAAAGAGGAGGACTGGGCTCATGACCAGAACAGCCCGTGTCCTCCTCTCCACTGTGGCAATTAGCAACAGCACTTGCCATCATCTCTTCCCTGCAATAAACCAGAGCCCAAAACATGTGAAGTCTTGTTTCCACTTACTTCTTAGCATGTCTTATTTGCTTGCTGTCTGGCTAAGCAGCGCACACAGGACAGAAATGGATAACATCAAGAAAGAATACATTATGTTTATTACAGATTTGTTCTCACTGTCTCCAAAATTTCTGCCCCAGGCCCTGAGCCTCAACAAGCCGGTATAACGTCAGGAATGGCTGGCGTATCTCAAAGAAACAACTGCAGTAGTAACAGAGTATCATGGGAGAGGGCCTTTTCCAGGTGGTGGCTTAGGAGCTTCTGTTTGCTTTCCAGACACAGCACCAGGATAGTAGAGATCAGAGAAATCTCCACTGTGCATCTGACTGGGGCAGGAAAGCCACCCTCTGACATACACCCAGAACACTCTGCTCTTCACAAGGCCAGCCCCAGGAGCCCTACACAAGAGCCTAACCTAGGGGGTTTCACTACCACCACCTGGCCTGGGGATGGGGGTTCATGCAGTCACCCCACTCCACCTACTGTGTAAAAGCTGAGAAGCACTGGTGAGCTCAGGCCAGAGCACCATCTCACTAACAACTGAGATCAGACAGAAAACATTTCCCTCCCCGTAAGTTACAGAACAGGGGAAACACCGTAAAGAGGGAAAGTAGCTTCAGCAAGCAGATGCTAGCACAGACTCCTCACCTAGGACTCAGGCTGCCTCCTTTCCACTTATACCTATCACATCACCAGAGGTCTGTTTGTCAAGAAATGTCCAGTTCACAACCACAACAAAAACAAAAAGCAAGGTACAGTAAAAATGAAAACGCCAGAGTTTGAAGTAATAGAGCAAGGACAAAAACCTGACTCAGGTATGACAAGAGTACTGTAGAGTTAAACAAACAGGAGATACTACAGAGAAGAATGCTAAAGGCTTAGTGGGAGATAGAAGAAGAGGAGGAGGAGGAGGAGGAGGAGAAAACGCAATGTAACCCACAATCAGAAGAAAATTCTCAGCAGAAATGCCACCAGTCAGGAACACTGTAAAAGAAGCAAAGAATGTCTGTTTAGGCATATGCACATACCTAAAATTCCAGTTCGCTGAGGAAATCTCTGAGCCTGAGTACGTTTCCATAGAACTTCTAAAACTAGTAAGGAAAAAAGGACTGAAAAAATAAGGAAAAGAAAATCTAATACAGAAAAAGTATAAAAGGCTTAAAATAGGAGACACAGAATCAACGATTATTAACTTTGAAAACAGCACGAGGCCCACAAATATTCACTAATAAATTCCACCAAACAAGGAAGAAACAACGCAACCCTGAGGGAACTTTTCTAACTCATTCTGGAAGGCCATTCCTAATAACAAAAAGACAATTACCACAAGAAAACAACTAGCCACAGAGTAGTATTTCTGAACACAAATGCGCAAATCCTGAACAAAGTATTAGCAAATCAAAGTCCAACAGGATAAGATTTGCATATTACAACCAACATCTGTAAGACTATTTAACATCTGCAAGTCTATTAATGTAATCCATGAAATCAATAGGCTAAAACACCAAATCTCATGATCATCTCTCTCTCTCTACACCTCACTCACACACACACACACACACACACACACACACACACACGTCTGTGTGTGCACACGCAGAGGTTGGAGCTTGGCTTTGGTTGCTCTCCACCATGTTTGAATCAGTCTGTCTTCCTAGCACTTCAGCTAATTGGCAGATGGATGAGTTTCAGGGACCTTCCTGACTCTGCTCTCAAAGGACTGGACAAACAGACATATGGCCCCTCACATGGCTTTATATGTTGGGGCTGGGAATCTGAACTCAGTCCTTCAGGCATGCACATCAAACACTTTACCCATTGAGCCATCTCTCTCTCTCTCTCTCTCTCTCTCTCTCTCTCTCTCTCTCTCTCTCTCTCTCTCTCTCAATGAAGTTTCTGGGTGTTAAATCTTTCTTTAGTGAGATAAGCCAGCTATAGGGAGGTGACATTGGCTAAGTGTCCTTTCCTTGAGTAGAGAAGGCCTGCTGGTTACTTTCCTTTTATTACTTTATCAAGAAGGTTCTTTTCTCTTTTCTGAGAATAAGTCTCATGTAGCACATGGACTGGCCTTACTTAACACTGCTGATCCTGCTACTTCCATTTCCTGAGTTCTAGGACAATAAATATGCACAACACACAGATGTACAATTTTTTTTTAAAAAAATGGGCTTGAATTCTGTCAAGCCCCCCCCTTTAAAATCAACTGAAATGATTGTGTCTTTAGTATACTCATGTGGCATGCTTCACTTACTGTTTTTTACATGAAGAGCTATCCTTACATTCCAGAAGTATCATATTATTATGGGGTGCAATTCTTTTAAAAACATATTTAAATTAAAAAAACCAACTAATTTATCATGGATATTTTGTCTGAAAGTACGTGTATGCGCATACATGTACTAGGATGTTAGCTCCTTTGGGACTGAAGTTACAGATAGTTGTGAGTTACCATGGGGATGTTAGAAATTTAACACTGTCCTCTCAACAGACAGTGCTCCTAACCACAGAGCTAACGCCCTCATGAGTATTTGTAAGGGATGTATTGGTCTGTATTTTCTTATGTGTGTGTCTGGCTTTTCTACCAGGGTTAGAAAGTATTTCTTCCCCTTTAGGTTTTAGGGAAAGGTTTGAGAAAGTCACGTTCCTGTTCCTTGGATGTCTTTGCAGTTCAGGGAACTAACTACCCATCGAGTACGAGGCGAGCTCAGCTTCCATTCACTTCCCAATGTCTGATGAATTTCACATTTGGAAGGATGGGAGCCCTGCCTCTGCAGTTACTTCTGTGAGATGTACAGCCTCGGAGACCTCTTCCTCAGGAAACCAGTGTCTAGCTCATTGAAGATTACAAATTTTCCTTCCATCTTAATCACATCACTATACAACTCAAACTTTAAAAAAAAAAAAAAAACAGAAAAGTTACTTTACTTGCACACATGATTTCTGAAAAGAAATCCAATGATTCTTAAGCCTTCTATGGAATATTAACAATACAAAATGAAACCATGATATATGCTACAACAGGAGGGCCCTTGAAAAACCCTCCCCATTGACTTCTTTCAGTGTTTGTCCGTTTCTTTCTTTTTTGGCAGTTTTTAGTATGATATACACAGATACAACTTTTCATATTTAATCTGCTTAGTGCTCCTTTGAACCTACTGAGTTGGTAATCATCATTAGTCAACATGTGTTTCTTTATCTTCCTCTGACATTCCAGTGAAACTACATTCTATCTTTTCAATCGACTCTCAGTTCACAGACACTCTGAGTTTGTGTTTCAGTTTGAGAAATCTCGGCTGACACATTTTCAGCTTCCTGCATCTTTCCTTGGCTGTGTCACTATACTGATGGCCCAAAGATGTCTTTCCTGGTACTTCATCTAGCCTTTGGGGACGTTTCCATTTCTTTGCTTACATTACTTATCTGCTTGCATACTCACTCGACCACACTTTCCACAACACTCCTTACCATTTCAATCATACTTATCTCCTTGCTTATGAATGTGTGTAAACTTTCAGTCTAGATTACTCAGGCTATTTTTCCTTGCTATTTTTTTTTTTTTTTAAATATGCCCTCCAACTTTTAACTGAAAGGATGTAATGTAAACTAATGTTTTTTTTGTGGCTGGTTTGAGTTTCCTCTAGTTCTTGTGGGTCCTATCATCCACTAAGATCTCTGAGTCTATCTCCTAATTCTGTCCTGTTGTATCCCGCCCCATTCAGCCCCCCCTCCCCACCCTAAACAAAACAGGATTTCTCTGTACAACACTGGCTGTCTTGGAATTCACTCTGTATACCAGGTTGGCCTCAAACTTAAGATATCTACCTGCCTCCGCCTCTCAAGCGCTGAGATTAAAGGCATGTGCTAACACTGCCCAGCCTCATAATTCTGTGTTACGTAGCGGCCCCACTGCTGTGGTGTTCCAGGGTGTAGGAGAGGAAGTACTCTATAATTTTATGCAGTCTCACATTGCACTGCACAGCTATATCTTTTAACATCTTTGGCAAGATGGCCACGTGCTCTTCCCTCCAGCAGACAAAGTCTGTAACATCTTCTGCCTATGTTATAGACAACACTCCCACAGTATTTCACAAAGTTGGGTCTACACACACCCTCATATGCTCACCATGAAAGCACAGACCTTAATGTTTATGGTTTTCCTCATCTTTCACATGAGCAAATCTTACTGAATTCACTTCTACTGGTGCATCTCTAGTCTAACACTTAAGACAGAGGAAGGGGTATGAATTTACAGATGACAAATAATTTGCTCCCTGCTAAACAATCACAATTAATGAATCTCTCTCAGACTCCAGGTCCCATTTATAACTGGGGGGAGGGTAGGACAAGAGGACCCCAAGGAAGCCCTTCCAATCTGCAATGAGAGGTTAACTCTGTTTTCTTTAAAGCCACGTTACAGAGGAAGCAGCAGAGGCTTGTATTTCATACACCTTACATATGAAACACAGGCCCAAGGTAAAAAAAGCAAAACACAAGGAAAAGAAAATTGGAGAAAAAACAGACAGTCTAGCCAAAAACCAAAAACCCCAAAAAACCAATGCATTACAACTGAGAATGTTTACATAGGAGTCTTATGTGGACAATGTTTAAATTTGAAAATTATTTTATATCTATGAATAATAAGTTTGCTTACAAAACTAGACTTGACATGAAGTCTATCAAAGAACAAAATATATAAAATGGCAATTCTTTATTAATACTTTAGTAAAACATTGTTTTCATTAAAATCAATTCCTGCTATTATGACAAGCCTATCCATCATCCAAAATGCCCTGTGACAGTCCACACTCAGTCATAGTTGTATTTAATAATTTTTACCCAAAAGAGATTTTTACTTATGTGACACCAACTTCAAACAAATTTTCAAATATAAAATCTAAAGACTCCTTTGACCAACACCCTTAATTCTTGCTTTTAAAAATACATTAGTGGTTTTTTGCTCATCAAATAATACTGTAAAGATGGCAACAATTTTTAAAATTGTCATAAAGATTGTCTCATGTGTTAAGAGAATGAGGACCTTTTAGAGAACATTGCTCAAAATTTGGGATCCTCACTGCTTCCAACCAAACTAGAGACGCCACTAAGTCAACGGTTTTGAAAGAATTAACATGAGTGACAAGTTAAGACTGAACAATGAAATTGTGTATGGTCACCTAAGAGAATAAAAAAGGCGTCTTATTCCAAAATGTATTAAGAATGAAATTAATGTCTATGTTAATCTCATGCAAAAATTACAGGGTTAAGAATACCAATATCACAATGTAAATTCCCTAGAACATTTTATTAATTCTGCATGATGCTAAATATATTAGCAATTAGCTAAGAGCCTAACAAATTCTTTGTGGAATAATGGTAGACATACAGGTAGGGGAAGTATGTAGTAGATGATGATACCCTAAAATAGGAAATAAAACACATTTCCAGCTGGGCACAGTAGCAATGCCTATGAATTCAATACTTTGGAAAGCTTGAGGAAGAAAGATCATGAGTTCAATGCCAGCCTGAGCAATGTGTGGAAATCTGTCTCAGAAAACCAATATTGAGGACATAGTGGAAAGTAGTACAGTGCTTGCCAAACACACGCAAAGCCCTGGGTTTGATTCCTAGTACCACACACATGCTTGCAAACATAAATAAACAAATCACAAAGAAACAAAAGCACATCTTATACTAACTTTAGATTTTCAAACTTAGGATGATTTGGATTGAGGATGTGGCTCAGTAAAACCCTGGGTTTAAGGAGCAGCAATTTATAAGATAGGCAGGGTGGTGCAGATTATCAGCATTGGGGAGGCAGAGAGGAAGGAGGAGCAGAAGTTCAAACTGATCCTCAGCTACACAGCAAGTTGAAGAAAGGCTGGGATATATGAGACCTGGCCTCAAATAAGTAAGTAAATAATAACTTATGATGGATTTACTTGGACCTAAGATACTATTGCTTCAGAGACGATTTAAATGTAAGAGTTGGATATATGTAGCTCAGTGGTAAAGTAGCTGTCTAAATAAGCAATCAACATATAACATCAGTACTCAGCACTTTATCAAAGAAAATAACCATGGTACACATCCACTAATGTTGAGTTCATATTTTCAATTTCATAATACTTACTTGAATTTAATACATCATGGTTGAAAGATGAATCCAAATATCAAAACTGTTAAAACGTGAAACAATCACAGAATAAACCCACACCAACTTCAACTTTTTAGTATACAGCACCATTCTAAGAACTGTATGGCTATGTATTCAGTGTGTGCACATGTGTATGGAGGTCAGAGAATACCCCGAGTGCTGTTCCCCAGGAGCCATTCACTCGTGGGGGGGGGCAAGGGGGGTGTTCTAACTGGCCTAGAACTTTGCCAAACAGGCCAGGCTAGTTGGCTAGTAGAACTCACAGATCTGACTGTCTCTCCCCAATACTGGGATTAGTATGAACCACTAAGCCTTGCCTTACTTTTTTTGGTACAGGTTTTGGGGATCAAACTCAGGTGCATGTTTGCAAGAGATGGGCTTTACCATCTGATGTGTTCCCTCAGACAAGTTTGGTTTTTGAGACAGGGTCTCCCAATGCAGGCAGAGTGATTCCAAAATCTTAAGTCCTTCTGTGTCAGCTCTTGAGATGCTGGGAGCCATAATGAAATACTTCTGATAAAATGGCTCAGCATCTCAGGACACATAAATCATTCATAGCATTTTTTTCTAAATGGGCACAGGTTTCCTTTAGCCAGTTGATAGTGAGTGATAACTAAGAAAATACACCATCATCTTGGAGGAAAAAGAGGAATCACCTTGTGTGTCATAGCTTATTTGTTTAAAGAGAGAATCTAATCAGGTGTCCTGCATGAATTGTTCTATTTTGAAATTACGAAAAAAAGATGTCATATTACTACCTTGCATCACTGCTAGTCTTTTTAAAGACAGACCGGTCCCTTCCTATTAACACCCTCCCCATCTTCAGTCCCAATGTCTTGTGATAAGACAAAACTAAAAAGAACTTAGCATGCATCATTCTAATCAATTTTAAATAGCTTTACATACATAGATAAACTAATTTTTCAATAAAACCAGTTCTATTCTTTGTGAAGGATTTCACTGCAACTTCTATGGATATAAGAAACTGCATGTTTCATTGCATCTTATTTTTCAGGTAACTATCTCTGCTACACAATATGGATCTACTTGTTTTTAACTGCTACACACTATTCCATCCTTGGTTTGTATTTTATTCACCCATTAGCCCACTGCTAGGCATCCAGGTTTTCAATTTATATGCATGTGTTCCCTTTCATTATTTACAAATTTCCAGTTTTTAATAGAAATGAAACTAATCTGAACTAGAACTGTATGGTCTTTGATCTTTTTACATTTTCAAAACTAATTCTTTGACTTCAAGTTATAGACACATAGTCTGCATTTTTTTCTTTTCTTCTGTATTTTTTTGTTTATTTATTTATTTTTTTAGATAGAGTCTTATTATGTAGCCCGGGCTTACCTTAAGCTTGCTATGTAGTCAAAGCTGGCCTTGGACTCCTCATCCTCCTGTCTTTACCTCCCAAGCAAGCACTGGGTAGGACTGTACGCATGCAACATTATATCCATCAGCATCCAAGGGCTTCAAGGTCTGAGTTTTTTTCATAACTCAGTATTCAAATCTTTTGGAAGAGTTTTATGTTGCAGTACTGTTTACACTTTAATTTTCTCCAGTAGTCAAATATTCCAGAAACAAATGACTAGATTGTTCTTTGTCTGCCAACTCATGATTTTATGTCTGACAAAAAAACCAAGTTCACATATTTCCACAGCTCTGTTTACCTACTTAATAAGGCTCCTAAACCATATACTTTTAAGTGGCTATAAATTTACCATACATTATAAACAGTGTTAGTCTAAGTACTAATTGAGTTTTGTTTTGAGGGGTCTTACTACATAGACCAGGCTGACCTCAAACTCTAGATCCTCCCGTCCTGATCTCCAGAGTGTAGAGATTACAGTCTGTCCATACTATTCATTTTCTAAAAGCATCTCCACAGACTTTTATTTATTGAGACACCTTCTCACTATGTAGAACATGCTGGCCTCAATCTTGTGGCAATCCTGTCATCCAAATGCTGGGATTACAAGCAAGCATCATCATGCCTGGTTCTCACTTCTGTTTCATGTGAATTTTAGAATCACTTTATAAATATTATAGAAAAAGGCTGAGATTATTTGGAACTGTATTAATTTGATTTTCAGAATTGAACATTTTATGATGCTGCATTTATCCATATACACATCTGTCTACATTTGCTGGTAAGCTCCAACAGTTTTATTACTTTTCCAAAGAGATCTTGTTTTCAAACTTGTATCAGTAAATAAGGCATTGAATGTATAAGAGGCAGTCTTGGTACACTGAGCATTTCCCCACTGTATGACCCCTCTTGTGTATAGAAAGGGATGCTCTTTGAGAAAAGGTCTTCCCACATTTATTACATTCAAAGGGCTTCTCACCAGTGTGACTTCTCATATGTATAACAAGTAATGAGCACTGAGAGAAGGCTTTTCCACGCTTACTGCATTCATAGGGCTTCTCCCGTGTGACTTCTCACATGGAGAGTAAGGGAGGAGATTCGAGAAAAGGCTTCACTGCACTCATTTCACCTAAATGGTTTCTCTCCAGTATGAATTTTTTCATGTTCAAGGAGATTTTGCCTCTGACTAAAGGCTTTTCCACACTGACTACAATGATAAGGCTTCTCTCCAGTATGATTTTCTCATGCTCAGTAAGATTTGATTTCTGGCTTTCCCACATATAGTACATGCATAGGGTTTCTCACCAGTATGAACTCGCTGAGGTTTGACGTCTGAGTGAAGGCTTTCCCACATTCACTACATTCATAAGGTTTCTCTCCAGTATGAACTTTCTGATGTGTAATAAGATTTTCTTTCTGGCTGAAGGCTTTCCCACACTTGCTACACTCATAGGGTTTCTCAGCAGTGTCATTTCGCATATGGACAGTAAGGGAAGAACTTTGTGAGAAGGCTTTCCCATACTCCTACATACATAAGGCTTCTCACAGTATGGCTTCTCATATGTATAATAAATACTGAGCATTGAGAGAAAGCTTTTCCACATCTATTACATTTATAGGGCTTTTCCTCTGTGTGACTTCTCATATGCAAACTAACAGATGACATCCCAGAGAAAGCTCTACCGCATCCATTACACATGTAAGGCTTCTCTACAGTGTGAATTTTCTCATGCTCAATAAGATTTTGCTTCTGGCTGAACGATTTCCCACATTCCTTATATTCATAGGGTTTTTCTCCAGTGTGGATCCTCTCATGGTCAATGAGATTTGATTTCTGACTGAAAGCTTTCCAACAATCCTTACATGCATAAGGTTTCTCCCCAGTATGAATTCTTTGGTGTCTAGTGAGGTTAGACATTTGAACAAAAGCTTTCCTACATTCATTACACATATATGGTTTTCCCCAGTATGGATTTTCTGATGTGTAATGAGATTTTCCTTCCTGCTAAAGGACTTCCCACAGGGTTTTTCTCCAGCATGATTTCCCTCATGCCGGAGGAGGTCATATTTATGAATGAAGTCTTGTCCACACTGATTACATTTAAAAGGAGCTGTGGCATAGGGTGGGCAATGGTAAAATGGTATTCCATACTCATCACATTCAAAGTTTTTGTCTCTGACACAGCCTTTCATATAACTAAGTATATTTAAATTTTGTTTCAAACACTTATTAAGTGAGTTACAATCATAGAGGCTTTGTCTTGAAGTAACAACATCTGAGCTCAGAGGAAAGATTTTTGCAACCTTTTTAGAGTCAGTGACATTTTCCTTAATCAGAGATTTCTTGGAGATGAATGTGACTTTTCTCACAAGTGTTTCCTGTTGTTTCTCCATTTGTTCATCAACTTCCCAAACTTCTAAAATGGAGGACCAAAAAATCATTACTTGTTAAATTTTCTAATCACTTAACTATAACAATTTAGAAATTTGCTAATGTGGTGTTGAATCTTTATGGTTGGCATTAGCCAACAAGAAAGAAACTACAACGAAAATGCCCTCAAGTTCTTAAAGATTAACAAGTTAAGTCCTACAGACAATATCACGGGAAAACAACAACCTGGGATTTGTAGATCTAAGTAGCACTGATGGATTTAAAAAACAAACACAGTATCCTTGTACATAATGAAGAAATCAACAAAACGAGTGGAATTAATACAAGAGGGAAAACACAAAGGACTAGATAAGGGGTCAAGCAGCAACAAGGTAAAGTTAGTATTTGTAATTAAACACAGTGGGCTGGAATAAATACGTATACTTCTCCTCCTTTCCCAAAAGAATAAAGGGTCAAACCTTAAAGGCAAAAGAAATAGAAAGGGATACATAACAGACAAGAGATTTCAGCAAGCTCAATCAAGATGAACAGTATGCAGAGGACTGTCAGCTGGAGAGTACATGTAAGATGCTACAGCAAAAGCATCATGAAGATGAAATGACAAGACACATGAAGAAGTGAAAGATCCAAGAACTAAGGCCGAGGGGATAAGGTAGAGGTGCTCCTTTGTTAACCATTTTTTCCTCATTTCACTGAAAGCTTGGCTAATATGATAAGAAAAGGAAAGACAGGATGTACAGATTGGATAGATGGAAAAAGCAGTATTAATATTGTTTACAGACAATCTGGCCATCTGTGCAGAAAATCTAAAAGGATTAACAACTAAAACCTGCTGGAACCAATCAATGTAACAGGTGGCAGGACACAAGGTTAATATGCAAAACTGAATTGCTTATCAGGAATAAACAAGCAGAATTTAGAATTAAGAATATCACTATAATAGTACTCCTCAAAACAAAATAAATACAAATGTAATAACATATGTACAAGATCTCTAGTGGGAAAACCACAAAACTCTTACTAAAATCAAAGAATAAATGGCTATTGTATGCTGTGAGACAGGAAGACCCAACATTCAGCATATTAGTTCTTAATTTGATTCATAGGTTAAAAACAATGTCATTTTGCACTTTACTCTGTGTATGGAGACAAAGTTCTTACTTAGAAACTTACGGATTCTAAGTTCACATGGAATACCCAGCACAGAGAGCCCAGCATTGAAGGAGAAAAACAGTGGGATGGCACCCCACCTCAAGATGACTTATTAAGCTCTAACAATCACAGTCTGGTAGGCAGTAGAAGAGACAAACAGAACAAGGGAACAGACTAAAGACAAAAAACAGACTCAAATAAATATTGTCAATTAATCTTCTACAAAGAATCAAAGGTAATACGGCAGACAGCCTTTCAAAAAACAGAGCTGCTACAACTGGACATCTGCATCAAACAAATCAGTTTACATGCAAACCTTACATTCTTCCCAGAAAGTAACTCGAACTATAGAGCTAAGTGTAAAGTACAAAATTGTACAACTAGTAGAAGACAACATAGGACAAAGTACAGGTTATGGTGGTGGGAAGGAAAGGGGGTGGGGGTGGTGACAAGAGCAAAGGTCTGATCAATGAAAAAGAGGAGGCCGAACTTGATTAAAACTTAAAAACTTCTACTTTACAAAAGACACAGTCAAGTAAGTGAGAAGATGAGCCACAGACAATAAGTGCTTGTAGAAGAAACATCTGAGAAAAGGTTACCATTGATATATACAGAGAACACATAAAATTTGACATTAAAAACAAAATAAAACCTTGCCAAGGGAGGGGAAAGGAGATGAGAACACAAGGGAAGGAGATGGTCAAGTTGGAAGAGGGATGGAGATAAATAAAAGATATCTCGATAGAGAGAGCCACTACGGGGTTAGGGAGAAACCTGGTTCTAGACAAACTCCCAGGAATCCAGAATGATCCCAGCTAAGACTCCTAGCAATTGTAGAGAGGGTGCCTGGACTGGCCTTCCTCTGTAATCAGATTGGTGAATACCCCAACTGCCACCATAGAGCCTTCATCCAGTAATTGATGGAACCAGATGCAGAGATCTACAACCAAGCACCAGGCCAAGCTCTGGGAATCCAGTTGAAGAGAGGGAGGAGGGAGCACATGAGCAAGGGAGGCTAAGATCATGAAGGGGAAATCTAAAGAGACAGCTGAACCAAACTTGGGAACTCAACCGACAACCATGGAGCCCCTATGGGCCTGAACTAGGCCCTCTACTTGAAAGAGGCAATTGTGTAGCTGGATCTATCTGAGGGGTCCCTGACCATAGGACCAGTATCTATCCCTGGTACATGAGCTAGCTTGTTGGAGCCCATTCCCTAGGGCGGGACACCATGTTAGCCTTGGGGGTGGTCCTGCCTCAACTTAATGGGCCAGGCTTTACAGACACTCCACAGGAGCCCTTACCCTGAGGGAGGAGTAGATGGGGATGGGCAGAGGAGGAATGGGAAGAGGGGCGAGAGGGAAAACTGTGGTTGGAATGCAAAATAAAATTAAAAAAAAAAAAAAAAAAAAAAAAAAAAGACAAGGTCACTAAGCATATACAACCACATTCAACACTGTATACTGTATGCCATTAGGGAGGTTCCTTTCCTGCTAATTAAAACATCAAAGACATACCACTAAGCAGCTAGTAGAGTATCTAAATCTTATATGGACACCTAGAGAGGCTGACAAGGATGTACAACAGGGACTCTCAGACTCTGCTGCCGGGAGTGCAAGATGCTACATCCACTTTAAATACATTCTTACATACATTTTTATTACATTTTATTTACTTATTTATTTGAGGGAGGGTCATGTGTGTATTACATGTAGAAGTCAGAGGACAATTTGCAGGAGTCAGGTTTTTACTTCCACAACATGGATCCCAGGATTGGGCCCAGGCAAGGCCTTAACCCTTTGAACCATCTTGCTAGGCAAAAAAATTAGATAATACTTTTACCTATGATTCAGTAACCATACTCCTTGGTATTTGCCCAGTGAGTTCAAAATTCTAAGTTGATTATTATTATTATTATTATTATTATTATTATTATTATTATATTTATTTATTTATTAAGAAAAATAGGCTAAAACTGGCACTAGAGATTTTAAAATCTGACCAGGGAGCAATTAGACCACCTGAGGCAGACAATACCGATCAGCTTAAGAATAATAATGTCTCTTCCAACCACAAGATATCTTTCCATCTTCCAAAGGATGAGGCAGTTCAAACTTCTTAACCACAACTGTATTTAAGGTTCACATGTGATTTACAGAATTGCCACCCACATCATGAACATTAGATTCAGAACTTAACGAGGGGATTACAGTTTTCCCTTAGGAGAATAAAACAGAGGCAGCAAGCACTAACTGGAAAGTACTCCTTCAGTTCAACCACAGGGACTTGATCCTATTTGGAGGAAGCAGCCCTCAGTAGCTCACTCCTATAGACACACCTTTGTGACTCACTCCTAGAAATGTATAAAGCAGTCTCTTTAGTCCTCCAAATTCTCTGAGCCATTCAATATCCTCACACAAACTCTTAAAATAGCAGCTAGTACATCTCCTTTGCTATAACTGAATTTGACTACACTACCATTTAACAACAACTTATACAAGAAAATGGCTCTACGACCCAGCAAGAGAAAGACTGATTTCTAGAGAAAGTTGAGCCAAAGAGACTTTAGACTAAGAAGCAAGCAAATACAGAGTCATGTTAACAAAAACAGTAAGAATTATATGAGTGTTTATATACTGAATTTTGAGACCTCCAACCCTTTTTATTGCTTAGTGTTCTAGCAATTGTGCCTCCAGGTAGGCCATGAGAAAGTGGAAAAGTAAAAGACTTACAGACACTGGTATTTGGAATACTGGACAAAGCTTTCCAGTACAGTCTAGTACTGGAAAAAGCATAAAAATCTGTATTACTTTAAATTTCTTTTTTATAATTTCCCTAAAACAGGGGAAAGATAAGGTTATTCACTATGGTTTTCTAACAACAGGTACTATCAACTCATTCTGTGGTTTTCCACTCCTCTGGACTGCCATCAACTGTGAGTAACTTCAAATTCAGACTTGCTTTAAGCCTGAACTTCAAGGTGTCAAGGGGGAGGAACAGGGATGAGAACATAAAGACAGGAAGTTGGGGTCAGGAGGATGCATAAGGGGATGGCTCATGCCAGCAAGTTCACTGAGCAGCAGAGCATCTTAAACACTATTTGCAGAGGAAACGGGACAAAGCCAGCAGAAAGCTATCATACAGTGGGAAGAAGTCTGCAGGAAGCTAGTCAAGCTATGCTGCACAAGAGAACACAGGATATTTCAAGTGTGTCACAGACCAAGCACAAAGTGGCCTTGGGGTTGATAATCACAGGCCTTCACAGGGAAGTCTGTTCCCAGGAACTGAAACCTTGACTCCCTTGAGGTCCTGGTCCCGGCCTCTGCCCCAGCTCTTGTCAAGTGTGCCCGTAAGTGAGGACACAAACTAATGCTCCCTTTGTCCTTTCGACAGGGCCATTGGAGAATTTTGAATTGGCCTGGCCCCAACATTCCAGGGAATGTTGAGAAAAGGAATCATGCAAAAAGAATTTTATAAAATAAGAAACAATGAGTGGGAACTAAAGAAAAATCAGAATCTAGAGAAGAGTAAAGAAAGCTACTTCCAAGAAGGTGGTTTATGAGGTCAATATAGCAGCGGTTTCCCTATTTCACTATGATGGTATTAAACCCTTGTCCCCCCCTCTACCCTACAAACACAAAGGACAGAATAATAAATACATCTTCAATGAAACTTTAACTCCAGAATAAGGAAAGAACAGAAAATGGGTTGGTCACAGTAGAGAAGAAGCCCAGAGGCCAAG
The DNA here is from genome assembly GCA_030556225.1 of Cricetiscus sungorus. NCBI lineage: Eukaryota > Metazoa > Chordata > Mammalia > Rodentia > Cricetidae > Cricetiscus > Cricetiscus sungorus. The sequence goes on along the minus strand of JANBXA010000413.1, from coordinate 152,926 downwards.
ACTTATTTCTACTTTTGGATGAGATACATATATGGGGGAAGACGGTCCTGTAATACAGATGTGTTTTGCAACTCTGAGATCCAGGTGTGTTGACATTGGTGGAGGGAACCTGGCAGGCTTCACTTGGTCCTCATGAATGCATAACTGAGTAAGCAGATGCCAATAAACCTCATTCCAGTATAACAGACTACTGGCAGAGGAGGATGGGAGAACTTGAAGCATGGAAATGATCTCCTCAGCTTGGGACAATGGATAACCCAACCTCCAACCTGACGGGCATGGCCAGTGTGAGGCACCAAGGTTTCCTATCAGCTCAGACATTTCCTTTCTTTTTGTAGTGTGTCCAGGGGGAAATACCTCCATTTAAGGATGAACAATGGTAATCAAAAAAGGACTGCTATCAACTCTGTATAATAATAACAGCATAAAAAGCAAAACCACGAATCTTTGGGGGAGCTGTTTGGTGGTAGATACTTGCTTAGAAGGCGGGGAGGGTGTTGATTCCTAACAATGGAGACAAACAAAAGGACAAAAAGAGGAATGAATCACACAAGTCAACAGGAAATACTGATCATAGTTGGCAACATTTCTAAAGCTTTAAAGAAAATATAATATAGTAGCCCTCACATGTAAACCCCGACTTACTTGAGTGAACAAACAGATCAAGTGATTTATGAGGAGAAGCAATGAGGCTTCTTTGCCTAAAGATACTTAAAAGTGGAAAATAACAATTGCCTAAAGTTCACAGAAACTACCCACAATAAACCATTAGGAAAGGAAGTATGGCTTAAGAATTTTAGATACACCCAATCTTCTCAAATGTAATGATTTAGAAATGTTATTTTCTTTATATTTTTTGATTTTTTTCATGTGCTTTGGAGTGCATGTAGGTACCGAGAAACTAAAACAGGGCTTCGGGACCCCTGGGCTGGAGTTACGGTGGTTGTGAGCTACCTACTGTGGGTGCTGGATCCAAACCCAGGTCCTCGACGAGAGAGCAAGTGCTGCTAACTGCTGAGTCATTTTCTAGTACCCAAAGGGATGTTCTTACATACAAAATAAAGTATGGGCTGGGCATGAGGCTCAGTTGGTAGAGTGCACAGAATGCACAAAGCCCTGGGTTTGATGTCCAGCACTGCATACACAGCACTAGAATGAGAAAGGCAGAAGGAGCAGAACTTCAAGGGACTTCAAGATTGGGGCTCTCTAGAGAGCCAGCCTTAAAACAAAAAAACCAAAAACCCATCCAGACAAAACAAACACACAAGCAAAAACCCATTAAATTTGAAGCTGCACGTGTGTGGACTCTGTTTTGTGCAGTTACATGCTCATGCCCAAACAGTATTTTATCTTTTCTGCCACTACTATAATGGCCATCCTCCATTCATACCCCGTAGTTGTGAAACATTCATGGAAGCTACCTACCGGTTATGTGACCCTGACATCCCTGGCACCTCACTGGACTCTCACACAACTTGGCATACTTCCCCAGTTGGTTCTACCATTTCCCAGAGATATGATACCTATAAATTCAAGTGTCTTCAATTCTTTTAAATTTTTTCTTCATTTTATTTATTTACTTATTTTGTATGCACCATGTGTACGCAATCCCCACAGAGGCCAGAAGGCATTAGACCCCCTGGAACTGGGGGTACAGACAGCCACGAGAGTGCTGGGAACTAAACTCAGGGCCTCTGGAAGAGCAGCAGCTCTTAACTGCTGGCCCATGCGCCCCCACACTCCAGTCTGTTTGAGACAGGGTTTCCCAGTGTGGCTCTGGCTGTCCTAGAAGTGCTCTGTAGACCAGGCTGGCCTAGAACTCAGATCCACCAGCCTCTGCTCCGCAGTGCTGGGATTAAAGTGTGTGCTGCTGCCACCACCCAGCATCTCTTTTTAATTCATAAGAACTTTTTTTTTCTTGTCTAATACTTGGGTAAACTTAACAAACAATATGCAAGATCTACAAAAGAAAATTTAGAAAGTTCCATTTCTCAAAGTAGATAGAAACAAAACAAAGTAAGAACCTGAAAAGTGCTAAAGTTAATTCATATATCTAACATAGTTCTAAGAAAAATTCAATACGGTTTCTCCAAATAAGACAGTTAAATCTAAAATACATACGGCAAAATAAACTAGAGAGCTCTGGGGAAAAAAAAAAAAAAAAAAAAAAGTAAATGCACCTGCAGAAAGAGGACAAAGTGAGAAGGGTGAAGGATACTTTCTAAATATATCTTCTGGATGGCTTGCATTTTTTAACCAAGCAGGCAAATGTTCTGTTTTCAAAATCTTAAAGGGAAGATATGAAGAGGAAGTGGGTACCACGGCATTCTTAGGACAGTAAACTTCTAAGGCACGGCACTTGTGAGGCTGGTGAAGTACACCTGAGAGCGTGACTTACTATAAAACATGAGGCCGAGGCTTCTCCAGGGCGGTGAGGCCAAAAACTAAAGGTAACCCTGGTGTAAAGCGAAGCTGAGTTTAAAAACCACACCCCACAAAATGCGGAATGTGTAAGGAAATAGACTACGAACATGAGGGAGGGTGTGAAGGTCATATAAAGGTATAATAATCATAAAGGTAAGCTGTAACACACCAGAGGGTGGGCATCCTAAACCACATGGGATTACTGCCCCCAAAATTAAAAAGAATACAACTCCAATAGGGCAGTCATTCCTAGACTAGAAATGTCACACAGTCTAACAAATGGTATGTCACACAGCACTTGTCATTTAGAAGACTAGAGCCTTTAATGCAGTTTGTCACTCAGAGCTACTTCCCACTTATTCACCTGGAGAGCGTCTCCAAAACATTTCTTCCTCCAGCACCCATGGTTCCTCTTCTTGCTCCAACCTGAAGATCACATCTGGTTTGGTGGCTTGACCACCTATTACAGGAAACAGCAAAGAACTGGCATGTTAATGCTGGAGACGATCAGACAGACCTGGAGCTGAGTCCTGGGGTCTTGAGGACTTAGGAAGGAGAATCAAGGAGCCTGCAGTGACAATTCATTAGTATCCATCTTCAAGGCCGGAATACATGTCATCACGAAGGAAGGTGAGGCTCAGCTGGCAAGCTACAGCCTGCACACACTGGGAATGAGGAACTCTGCGGGAACTAGAAAGCGCCCCTTACCCACTGTCACTAGGTTGCTGTAGGTCTCTAGCATCACATCTCGGTACAAACTCCTCTGGGCAGGCTTCATTTGCTCCCATTCCTCCTGGCTGAGGTCCACAGCCACATCCTTGAATGTCACCATTTTCTGTAAAAACACAATGCAAATTAATCTAAAGTCATCAAAATCAGGGCCTGTGATCAAAATAAGTAGCATTCGCTTAGCTAGTAACCAGGGGTCAAAACCTGTTAAAAATTGTCTTTGACGCCTTCATATTTACCAAGTTTCCCAGTGTAAAGAAGAGGGAATACATCACAGTGAAAATACGCTGTAAGAGTTTGTGAACCACTGAGTCAGCAAGCACTCATTCATCCTTGATTATTGGTGACGGCAGTGGTCTCTGACTTTTGACTGGGACAGGGATGAAACAGATGGATTTGAGTCACGAGTAAGCAACTCAGACCTGACAGGTAGTTAGGGCTTCCATTTAGTGGGGAAGGGAATAGGACAGAGTAAAGGGCAAGAGAAAGGTAAGAAGGAAGAGAAGGCACAAATATGTGAAAAGGTAAAGTTTAAAATTCCTACTGGTCAGTCGGGCGTTGGTGGTGCACACTTAATCCCAGCACTCGGGAGGCAGAGGCAGGCGGACCTCTGTGTTTGAGGCCAGCCTGGTGTACAGAGCGAGTTCCAGGACAGGCTCCAAAGCAATACAGAGAAACAAAAACAAAACAAAAACACTCCTACTGGTCTACTTATCAAGTTCCTGGACAGCCGCAGCGACATAATAGAGATCCTGTCTCAAACTCCCTTTCCAAAAAAAAAAAAAAGAAAGAAAAAAAGGTGAACCAACATAAAAGTGGGCAACGGCTCTAAATATGAACTGCTTTGAAAACATACATAAGTGGCCAAAAAGCCATGTTATATGTTGTCTACTGCCTGGCATTAAGTATTAATCAAAATCACAATGGGACATACTTCATATACTGCAGGATGGCTATAATCAAAACAGAAATTACAGGGGTTGATGAGGATTAAGAGGAACTACATTCCTCATGAACTGCAGGGAGAATGTGAAATAGTCAAGTATTTTGAATAATAAAGGAATGATCCCTAAAAGGCTTAAATATGTGACTCAGGAATTCAATTCCTAGATACAAATATGAGAAAGCCAAAAATATGTCCATGTAAAACTTGTACTCCAAAATTCTTAGCAGGATTATGAATAATAGTCCAAATGTGAAAGGAGCCAAGCCTGGTGGCATGTGTCTACAATCCCAGCACTTATGAAGCTGGTAGGAGTCCAGTCGGGGCTACATAGTGAGACCTTATCTCTAAAACTAATATGGAAATGACTCAAGTGTCTATTAGATGCCATGTGGTATATACACACAATAGAGTATTAGGAACTTTTACTGGGGATGAATGAGTGTGTGAGTGTTGTATGTACATGTATTCATATCTATGTGGGCATACATATATTTGCATGCATATGGAAGCCAAAGTGACATGTGGTGTCTCCTCAATTGCTCTCCACTTTACATAGGCAGGGTCTCTAGCTGAATGCAGATCTTACAAATTTCAGCTAGTCTAGCTAAGCCAAGTTGCTCCTGGGATGCCTTGTCTCTGTTCCCACAAAGGTGGCCACCATGTCTGCCTAGCTTTTACACAAGGTTTAGGAATCTGAACATTGGTCCTCGGGTTTACACGGCAACTTTATTCACTGAGCTGTCTCCTAGGACCTATTCATATAGAACTTAAAAAAAAAAAATTAAAAAAAAAATGAAGTACTACGGACTATGGAGATGGCTCAGAGAGCAAACATGAGGAAGCTAGTTTGGATCCACAGAGCCCGTGTATAAATCCAGGTACAGCCTCCACCAGTAACCCCGAATTGGGAAGCAGAGAGAAAGAGCCCCTGGGGCTTGCTGGCCAGGCAGACTAGTTCAACTGGAGAGCTCCAGCCTTAGTGAGAAACCCTGTCTCAAAGATAAGGTGGGAGAAGCATGGAGGAGACACATCCCTTTAATAAAAGGCACTCATTAAGGCACAAATAAAAAGAACAAATGATAGGGACAGGCCAAATGGCAAACTGAACTTCTTTACTCAAGGCAATACCTAGAGTCATGGACTCTAGAGTCAAATTGTGAAGGTTTGAACCCTGAGTTTATCATACAATGGTTCCTGGTTGTATAAGCTTCTTAACCCTGTTTTCACTTTTTTATCAAAATTAAAATAACATGTGCCACAGCCTTCTGATGGCTACATGAATTAAGCTACACAAGAGCTTATAGCAGAATACCCTGGAAGACAATAGTCACAAAGCTATCAAACATAGTACTGAAGAGGATTCTTTTTTGAAGATTTATTTATTCATGTGTTCTTTTTGCTTGTTTTTTATGTGTATGAGATCTCTGTCTCCATGCACACCAGAAGAAGGAATGTGTAGCACATTACAGATGGTTGTGAGCCACCATGTGGTTGCTGGGAATTGAACTCAGGACCTTTGGAAGAGCAGTCAAGTGCTTTTAACCACTCAGCCGTCTCTCCAGCCCCCTGAAGAGGATTCTTATAACTGGTATATAATCTTTTCATACACAGTTAAGAGCTGCCATGGACAACATCTATATCCCGGTTTTATAGTGAGTTTGAAACTGGTCATTGTTCATTAATTGGAAATTACATAAAAACTGCTGCTATTAAATTGTCTTGACTGTTTTGTTCTAGTTTTCAAGACAGGGTTTCTCTATGTATCCCTGGCTGTCCTGGAACTCACTCTGTAGACTAGGCTGGCTTCAAACTCAGAGATCTGCCTGCCTTTACCTTCCAACTGCTAAATTAAAGGTGTGTGCCACTGCCTGGACTAAACCACCGTTTTATAACATATTTCTAAGTATTTGTTGACTACCTGTATTTCCTCTAATTCTTCTTCATGCTCTTTAATTTTTTTATTTTCTTAATTACTGATTTTGGCATACATGAATATACAGATATTAAAGAACATTCCTAGCTTTGCCTTCTCATAACAGGTATGGAGGTTTCACTGAAGAAGTAAATCTGTGAACCCATATTAGTCAATCTTCTCCTCTATCATCTAGGTTAACTAAAGTATTGAAAAGAATCAGCACATCCAAAGAGCACTCAGGAAGAGGAGACTCCACAGCTAAGGAGAGTAAGAAATGCCAATCAACTATGAAGCACTGACATTCTGACCTCTGACATTCTCATGGGATGAGTCCCATTACTATCCTCATTTTAGATTATAGAACTGAGGCACAACGAATTTAAGAGATGTCTCTTCCATTGTCATGCACTTTATAATCACCGCTCAAAATTTGAACTTAAGTCTGTTTAGGGCTAGAGAAAACACTATGCCAACAGGAAAAAAAAAAATCTCATGAGCCTTTAGATCAGTGGTTTTCAACACCTTGAGCCGTGACCCTTTTGGGGGTTGAACAGCCCATTCCAGGGGTCACCTAAGACCATCGGAAAACACAGTTATTTACATTATAATTCACAACAGTAGCAAAATTACATTTATGAAGTAGCAATAAAAATAATTTTATGGTTGGGGGTCTCCACAACATGAGGGACTGTATTAAAGGGTCACAGCCTTACGAAAGTTAAGAACCACTGGTGTAGATCACATAGAAAAAAAAAAGAGTCTGTGTCTGCTTCAAGATAATGAGAGCCGAAGGAAAAGGCAGCCAAGAAAAACTAACAACTTCAAACAGAAACAGAAACAATCTGGAGTGGAAGCAAACAGATAACACTTTAAGACACAACACTGCACTGAGCCAGTGAGATGGCTTGCCACCAACTTGCCACCAACCCTGATGATCTGAGTTCAATCCCCAAGACACATGGAGAAAGGAGAGGACTCCAACAAGTTGTCCTCTGACCTCCATCCACACTTACACAATGATACACATATTGCTGCCCCCACCCCACAAATAAAAACATTATAATAAAAATTGTTTTTAAAAAAGAATTCTGGGGGTATGGCGGCACGTGCTTTTAATCCCAGCACTCAAGCGGCAGAGGCAGGAGGAGGAAGGAGCGCTGAGAAGTTTGAGGCCAGTCTCCAGACAAGCCAAGGCTACACAGTGAGATGCTATCTCTAAAACAAACAAAAAAAAAAAAAACAAATGTATCTTCTAAGACCATTAAAAAAAAAAGCTGGAAGGCTACAACAGAACTTCAAGGATAAGGATGCCACATAGTATCTACTTAACTTGCTATCAAAAGCTTTAACTGAAAAACAAACAAAAAACATGTGTAGGAGTATTCCAAAGAGACATGCATGTTCCACATATTATTCTATATAACTTTTCTTTGGCCAAGACTAATCTGTAAAAAAGGAGCTTAAAATAACAAAAATCATAGAACTATTTTAAATTTTTTTTGTTCTGTTTCAGTGTCAACAAAAAGCTTCTGCTTTCCTTAGTTCCCCTCCCCCTACAGAAACTACAAGTTATGGAATGGACTTTTTGTGTTTGCTTTGACTCTCTAGATAATATTTGACTTTGAGCTCAACCTGAGTAACTCTGCAGCACTTATTTTTCCACAGCGTACTTCCTTTCCCCTGGCTTTTATTTTTTTAATCTGTATTTTTATTCACTTACTTTCATTCATTTCATTTTTTTTTTTTTAACCCAAAACAGATGCACTGCAAAACAATGCAAGGAAAAATTATGTTTAGAACTTACAAAAGATCTGGTCATGACCTCTTCCTCCTGGCGACGTGCAGAGTCCTGGGAACACCAAGCTGAGGAAAGAGCAGCAAAACAGATTTGCTCAGAGGTTCAGACACAGGAATGTGGAGAGCTTTATGAACAGATGTTCTAACATCTTCTAGAAACTTGATCCTCAACACCATGAGAAATGGTAAGTACCACATCAATCTCCACAGGCTCCAAAATGTACGCAGAGAACTAAGCTTATAGTTACATAGTATACATTATTTCTTTAAGAGAAAAGTCCTGATGTGAATTATAGAAAATTTAAAAATTTAGCAATATATAGATGTTATTCAGAAAAATGGCAATGAATATCCAGATAAAAATGTTCAAGTAGCTGTCGCTGAGAAGAAAGAACAGGGATATAAGGGATGAAACAGGAAATAAAATGCCTATTTCTAGTTTATGTGGGTTTTTTGGTTTTTTTCCAGACAGGGTTTCTCTGTGGCTTTGGAGGCTGTCCTGGAACTTGCTCTTGTAGACCAGGCTGGTCTCAAACTCAGAGATCCTCCTGCCTGCCTCTGCCTTCCAAATATTGGGTTTAAAGGTGTGTATCACCCCCTCCCAGCTTATAACATCACTTTTAAAATATTCTAAGATGATCCAGTAAGATGGCTTTGGCAGATGAAGGTACCTGCCTCAAGACTGACAACCTGAGTTCCATCCCTAACAGAGAACCAATACCTGCCAGTTGTCCTCTGCCCTTCACGACACACAGCACATGCACAGATGCAAAAACACAAAATAAACATAAAAATTTAAAAAAAATAACAGTCGAACACATCTATCTTGTATAATCAAGTTTTCCAAGCTTTCACACTTTCCCTGAAAATGCAGCTCTCCAAAGGAACCCAGACTACTCTCCTCTGCCATCTCACCTTGTCCCCGAGTCATCTGGCTCAACTGCTCCATGTTGCAGAGCTGTCGCTGGTATTTCAGAGATGAGATGTCATGTGGGTCTTGCCAGCTCTGGTCAAGACGGTCTGCAGGTGCAGAGTCCACTGCTGCCCAGGACTCTGGAGCTTCTGGTATGGGTCTCAGGTCAGAAGGTCTCCCCCCATGGTAAACATCCGTCCTCACACCATGCTCACACCACAGAACTGTCTTAGTGTGGGGGAGGTAGGACCTGTAAACGTAGACCGGAAATCAAATCTGCCTCATGCATTCTCACAGGTCCTTTGTCATAACCAGCCTCAGAGACAGCCCCCAGGGATCAATATTTCCCAATAGATTATTGTTGCTTAAAACATTACATTTTCAGACAAAGTGATACAAACCAAGAGATAACTAATACTGCCCTCAAAACCCCACTTATTTCCTTGTTTGCCACTCATTCAAACTTTCTAGAGTCACTGGCTAGAGATACTAGATTAAAAACCAGGCAGGTTCGGTGTGGGTGCCCATAAAGATGGCTGCACTTCATCTTGGCACAAGGACAGAGAATTGAAAACTGTCCTCAGAAAGTCGTAAGACCTAAAGGTCAAGGGTGTGGCTACAATAGGATGTTTGGCTGTCTTATTCTAAATAACAGACCTGAATCTGAGGTGTGGCTACTCCTGACCTCAAGACTAGGGAACAAGAAGTTGGAGCTAAGGTGTGGTCACTTAGAATAAGTGAGAAAGAAAAGTCTATTTGTTCCATACACATGATACTTTTTTGTTAAGTATACAGACAAAACAAACCAAGCCAGTGAGGGAAGAAAGAGGGGGTAAATGTAAACAATATTTTTTTTCAGTAATTAGGACAAATACAACAGAATTAAACTCACCTATTAACAGTCAAACTGGATAAATGAGTTAAAAGGCTCAGTTGATCATGCTCTCATGAGAAACTTGAAACATAAAGACAAAGGGTTTGGGATATAAAACTCACGACAAATGCGATTTTTAAAAAAGAGGTAGTATTATGAAGCAAGAACATTTGCACTAAAAGGTAACTCCCAGAATTAAGACGGGTGTGTCTTAAAGTGGCAAATAGCTATTTCGGTAACACTGTCCCCTCTTCAAACTGGAAGTGGACTGCGAGTTTACCCACTGTGTAATACGGACACATTTGGAAGCGGAGATTTTTAGAGCCCTCGCATGATCCAGTAATCCACGGTGAAAAGAAAATGTCTTTGGAACCTATTCTTTTTAACCGGAGCCCCAGAAAAGACAACTGAAGAGATAGATCTGAATTCATCCTACCGCTCTGCAATTCAATGAAATGCAGCCGGGATCAGGTAAATGGGGTGAACTTGCTAATGACCTGAATTGGAGACTGAATCCCAACTGACGCTTGCTAGTGCGCTTAGGGATGCTTTAAAAAAAAAAAAAAAAAAAAAAAAAAAACCATTAAACTAATTTTAGGACTAGGAATGTGGCTCAGAGTCTTTGCCTGCCATGACTGAAGCGCTAGGTTTAACCCCTACCACTGCAAAATTTAAAAAAATAAATAAATAAAACAAGCCAAGCAAGTCAGTAGATAATAATGGACTTAGAAAGTTATAAAAAGGAAAACTGAAAAGTTAGAGAACAAAGTGGTGGGGCGGGGTAAGACCAGGGCGGAAAGGCCAGTGAAGAAGAGGAATCCTGGGTGGGGTGGGGGGGGGCGGAATTACAGAACTCTTTTCTTAGTTACGCCAAATGCTACAAACCCAAGAGAGCCAAGAGCCAGCACACGGTACAACTACACACGCTACACAACCCTCACACACACACTCGCCACACCCTTAGCACTCACACCCCACCAAACGTCACCGTAACGGCCACACTCACACAAGCACGCTCCCCCAAAAGTCACCGGAGTCGCACACGCATGAACTCTCACCGGTGCTCTGCTTGCAACCCCGAGCATCCGCCAGGAAGGCCGGCAGGCGGGCAGCACTCTGCACGGCTGCTACTCGGGGCGCCCCGAGCCCCCCGAGAGCCCGCGCCCAGCCGGCAGCCTACGGCCGGCGCAAACCGGATCTCGCTCCCCGCGGAGGGGTCCGGGCAGACCCACGAGCCAGAAACCCCCGAATCGCAGTCTCAGCGACGCTACGTGCAGGGGACCCTCAGGCGGGTCCATAGACTCGAGCAGCTGCGACAGCGCGCGCCCGTTATGTCCCAGCACACAGGTGCTCCCAGCAGGCCTCGCGGCCAGCCTAACTTCCGGTGTGCGGGCCGAGGGGTCGCACGGGCGGCGAGCCCATTCCCGCCGCCTTATGGTGACGCTGGCTGCCGGGCCGCTCTGGACGTGAGCAGCTCCGGGAGCAGCCAGAGGAGGCGCTCGGGGGCACTTGGAGGCGCTTGTAGACTACATTTCCCAGAAAGCCTCGCGGCCGGCCACGCCTCTCGCGGGAACTCGGGCGTTTGTACTGGCCCGGCGGGACCGTTAGAACGGCCAGGCAAAGATAACCCAGCTTGTGCAGGAGGGATGCAGTTCGGGGCTGCAGCTTCCGACCTCGGTCGTTGTGAGGGCGTGAAACGCTTATAAGACTGTGCCGCAATGTGTGTGGCATCTTGCGTGTTTCCATGGGACTCCTGTCACTGGTCAGGTGGTGACATCAGAACTCTGTCCCCGGGAACCCTCTCTGAGATGAGATCTGGTTCTAACCCGGGACAGCCGTAGACGAAACCTTTCTCCTAGAGTCTAGACACTCAGATTGGGCAGGGTTCGTTCTTCCCAGATCGCTCGTTCTTCCCAGATCGCGGATCGCGGTTCCCCGTTCCCAGTGCATGATGGATAATGGGGATAAGACTGGCCTGACCAAGAGAAACCTGGTGTGTCACAGTTGTTGTTGTTGTTGTTGTTATTATTATTTTCTTCCCAGTTTTACCCTTTACCAGGTGAGTTGCCCAGAGGAGGGAAAGAGTGCACGACGAACTACAAATAATAGCCAAAGTATGGTGGGCTTTCCTTTCTGTATGCCTGGAAATACTTGCTTAGTGATGATTTGCAATTTGAATATACATTCCCTATATTGTCTCCATTGGAGGAAAGAATAACTGCCAACTATTAGTTCCTAATATTCAACATACACCTAATGTTCACTTGTTTGAAAACTGCCTCTACTTCTGCTTGCTGAACATTCGCCTTTTAAGTATGAAATTATTATTTTAAATAGATTGTTTTAGAAATGTCAAAACCCAGAAATTACTAAGAAAAATTAAAATTGACCAAATAACTAGTAATTAAATGAGCTTCATTATTGTGCCAATATCAGATTATGCTTCACGCACCATTTGGGGCTTAAATTTTCACTAAAAATATCATAAATGATCTGTTAGCAAATGGTTTTGCTAAGTTCCATTTTTAAAAGGCACATATGTATTTGCATGAAAGAGCCAGAATTTATTACTTTTCTTCAGATCATATGTGTCAAGCTTCAAGTGTTAAAGATCTGTCAAGGGGCTGACACAGTTGCTCAGAGGTTAAGAACGTTCCTTGCCCTTGCTGAGGACCTGGGTTTGATTCCCAACACCTACATAGTGGCTCACAACTGTATAACAACTCCAGTTCTAGGAGATCCACCACCTTCTGCCTCCAGCAGGCACCAGGCATGTACAGGGTGCACAGACATACAGGCAAAATATTTTTGTTTCTATTGATTCCCAAAGCTATGAGTTCCAACTTCCCATTGAGATGATCTGCTTATACCTGTTGTATATGCTATAAAGTAAGGGTCAGTTCCCCCAACTTATTACTTCTCCTTTCCTCAAATCAGATAGTGGAAAATTCTTGGGCTCTCGTTAACCTGCAAATGTGTCTAGTGTCTTTATATGCATGAGTATAATTCGGAGCTTGTTCTAGTTCATTGATCTAAGCACTGGGGATAGAGCTCAATGATAAAGCGCTTGCGTAGCCTATCCAAGGCTCTGAGTTTGAGCTCCGACACTGAAAAGAAATGAGGTTGTTTTTGTTTTTTTTTTTTTTTTGTTGTTGTTGTTGTTTAGTTTTGTTTTTTCAAGACAGGGTTTCTCTGTAGCTTTGGAGCCTGTCCTAGAACTAACACTCTAGACCAGACTGGACTCACAGAGATCTGCCTGCCTCTGCCTCCCAAGTGCTGGGATTAAAGGTGTGCACCACCAATACCCTGCTTAAGAAATGAAGTTTTATGGTTTATTGCTTTCCACTCATACCAGTTTCATTTTACTAACCACTACTTCTGGTTTAATATAATCTAGTTTCAAGATCGCTTTGCACTCAGATGTGCTCCATACTTTGGAAGCTGACATGTGCAGTTCGGGAAGAGGATGTTCAGTGCAATCTCTTCACTCCTACTTCTTTTCCTCCTACCCAATAGGCAGACTCTGTAGCGACTGTTGAATTAGAAGCATGGTTGTGAAGAATATCCAAAAGAGAGATCTGTTAGTCTGTCCTTGAAAGCTATTCAGCAGTTCCTCCTCTCTCTGGGGTGTAGAGGTCTCCTGCTGGCCTGGTCTCCTGCTGGCCTCGCTCAATACTACGTGCACCTGGCCAGCCATCTTTCCAGTCTCAAGAATTCTTAGTCTTCTTCGCAGTAACCAAGTAATTTGACTAAGTGGAGAGTTATGAGCCAGAATTAATTTCCCTTTATAGCAGCAGTAAAGGATTGATTTGTTTTCTTTTGAGTTCCAGTCCTGCTATTAAGGAGTCTGTTGCCAGCTAGACACATACCTTTAATCCCAGAACTCATGAGGCAGGAGGATCCGTGTGAGTTTATGGCCAGCCTGGTCTACAGGACAGTCAGCGCTACATGGAGAAACCTGTCTCAACCACCTCCCACCAAAAAACAAAAAGTTCACTGATACTTGGATTCCTGAAAGAGTTTCTATATAACTTGTGTTTTCTTCTTTGGAGCTTTTAGGTTTATTCACCCTCATTATAAAACTTTATTAAGAATAAGCTATATTTTTGAAATCTAGTATATTTTCCCTTTCTTAAGGGAAAGTAAGAGAGAAGCAACTCACTGAGCTGGATGCTTTCTATTTCATATCCTTGATCTATCACCCATACATAGACACACCTCTTTGTTCTCTGAGGACATGTCCTCTAGTAAACAATATGTATTGCTTTGGAGCCTGTCCTGGAACTAGTCCTGTAGACCAGGCTGGCCTGGAACTCACAGAGATCCTTCTGCCTCTGCCTCTGCCTCCGCCTCCCGAGTGCATTTTAAAGAAGCTTCTTTCCTCATAAAATTGGCAGTGGGTTACTAAAGAGATGGCTCTGTAGTCGAGAACACTGGCTGCTCTTCCAGAGGACGTGGATTCAGTTCCCAACACCCACATCAGATGGCTCACCTTTATCTGTAACTCCAGTACTAGAGTGTCTGACACTTTCATATGAATTCCCTCTTCTAACCCTGTTCTAACCCCCACAAGCACCTGAACACATGTGGCATATATACATGTACTCTCATACACATGTATGCAAAATAATCTTTCTTTAAATTTCTTTTCATGTAAGATACAGTTTAGTGGATGGTTTATTTAGGGAGAACTTATGACATCTCTGAGCCAAGAGTAGAAAGATAGGAAGACACAATCCATACATTGTCAGCAGGGGAGAGAAGGGGCGAATTTTTATTTTTATAGAAATTTAATTGGGGCTTTACAAAGTATCACATTTTTTTATTCTCATGAGAGTCCTTTTCTACTTCATTGTTATTTAGCTTATTCCACCTATTTTTTCAGAATTTAACTTCCTCAGAATAGGAAAAAATATTAATGTGCTTTTTATTTTCTTCCAGGTCTGGAATTGATGTGCTAAACCAAGATGCTGTCTCTAAAGAACAGATGTTAGTCAAGTAATATTTTCCTATAAAGACATGCCCACTTTTATTCAACCTGCATTTCCTACTCTATACCAAAAACAATCTCATCATGAAGATAAACCCTATGAATGCAAGATGTGTGAGAAGACTTTTGATCAGAACTTAAGAATGAATTCAACACCAGAGAGTTCATTCTGGTGGAAACCCCTGAGTGTACGGAGTGTGGGAGAGCCTTTATTCATGTCTCACTTGTTACTCACCATCACTGGATTCACACTGGCGAGAAACCCTGGGAATGTAAAGAATGTGGAAAAACCTTTAATTCCTGCTCAAACCTTAGATCATCAAAGAATTCACAAGGTGAGAAACCTTACTGAGTGTAAAGTCTGTGGGAAACCCTTTACTAAAAGTTCACAACTTTTTCCTCAGCAGAGACTTTATACCGATGGAAAACCTTATGAATGTAAGGAGTGTGGAAAGGTCTTTACGCAACACCCAAGGGTTATTCAGCACCATACTTACTAATCATCAGAGTATTAACTCTGGTGTGAAACTCTATTAAAGAATGGAAAGGCCTTTATTCAGAACTTAGAACTTACTCAACATCAGAGAATTCACACTGGTGAGGAACTTTAAAGAGTCTGGAAAGGCCTTCAGTAGTCCCTCAGGACTACTCAGGCCTCATTCACCAAGAGGGAATTCATATGAGGTAAACAGGAAGTAAGGCACTTTTAAAAATATTTAATACTTTTCAAAGTAGGTAGTGAAAGCAGACCAAGAAATGCAGGCTCTTCTATGTCTACCTTAACAAAGAACTATGTATCAGTTTGCTTTCTCAAACACACAACAAATTTATAATCATGTTTTTGGAGCCCAGAATCTCAAGGTTAGCTTCTGGGAAGTCTGTAAATGTTTTCTGTAGTTTTTCTATGTAGAGGGTTTGAGATAACTTGGGCTAACAGATAAGCAAGTGGGGGAAGTAGGAATGTTAATCAGGCTTTTCTCTTCAACAGGGCTATCTTAACACGTTTTCCACCTGGAAAGCTGGGAATGGTTTTAGTTTACAACCTGGTGTTCTTTGCTATCTGTAGGGCTAGGCCTCAGACTATTGTTTTGTCCCAGACTCTTCCTTCCTAGATTTTGAACATTGTTTCTCAATCAACAAAACATATCAGCTCAGGTGATTTCTGTGTTATCTGTAGGCCCAGGCCACTCCTGACTCCCACAGGCTACTGTGTTTACATCAGTCATTCTCCCTAGATACTTATCTGGAGCATTGTTTCTCAGTCAACAGAACCTATCTGTATAGAAGAGGCAATGTGTACTTTGTAAAGAGTTTCAATGTCTTAAACTTTGTTGTACACACTGCCTGGTGTCAGACTCTAGAATTTGAACCAACATTGGCTACTGAGTTCTGTTGAACCACATTCCCTTGCCCTACAAGGATCATTACTCTGCTTGTCCTAGTGTTTACAAAGACTCCCACTCTTCTAGTACTGGTAACAGTCAGCAAGCCTTGACACTATTTTGTAGATACATCATTCCTCTCTCTACTTCTATCATTTTTTTTTTCATAGAGAATATGGCTGTTCATGGAAGCAGACTTTAAAACAAAAACAAAAACCCTTGAGACTAAGGAAAACTTGAGATCTGCTAGTGATAATCACAAGGAAATTTTTAGGGAAGAAAAGTGGATGTGGTTACAAAAATTCACAAGAAAGGAAAAATAAGAAAATGAAAGCTGGGTATGGTGGCACGCAACTTTAATTCTGTACTGGGGTGGGGTAACAGAGACAGGCATATCTCTGAATTTGGGGCCAGTCTGTTCTACATAGCACTAAGCCAGTCATGGGTAGATAGTGGGACCCTGTCTCAAAAAAAAAAAAAAAAAAAAAAGGGAGAAAAACACAAATGAAAGAATTTCTATTTACTGATTCCTGCATGTCCTTTTTCTGCATTACATAGAGAATGACTCTCCCAGTCTACTGCAAGACACGTTCAGAAAGACTAAGAATATAGTGTACAGTAAAACAAGAAAACTTTATTTTGTCACTTATGCTGAATAATCAAGTTTATATTGTATTGCCAACATAAAGTACTAGGTTTTTAGTAGTTTTTGCCTCCTGACCTATCTAGAGATATTAAGGCCATTGCTTTATTATTCGGTCACAGGAACTACTATAAACATGTACACTTACCACAAACTAGGTAGAGAAAACATAGCTAATGTGGTTCTTAAAAACAGTTGGGTATGGGATTGTTTTCTACACAGTTAACATATCAAAAGACATCATTGATGTTTAGAGTAGAAACTTGGTGGAGGGCACTCTATGTGATATGTAGGTTTGATATCCTCAATTTATATTCAATTTATATTTACAATCTCAAAAGCAGTTGTATACAGTTTACTGAGGCATATAGTTTGTATTCTGTTGGCATCATAAAAGTTTAAAGCTTTTGTGTCAGAAAAACCATGCTTATATTCTGTAAAGTATATTCTACAATCTTTCTACTAAAATTTGCATCACAGTGATGAGAGTAGGAATTCCCTGCCACTAAAGCATTGTGTGTAAATCCAGTAAACTGATAAGATTGGGGATCTTGATCCAGGCTTCCCCACAATTATTAGGTCCTCATTCTTCCTAGCATCAATTTTCTGATGTCTGGGGTCTGGCTTCTGATAGAAGACTTTGCCACACTCATAGGATTTTTTTCTCCTGTATGAATACTCCAGTGTTTATTGAGACATGATTTCTGGCTAAAGCATTTGCCACATTCTCTGCAACAATAAAGTCCTTTTCCCCTGTGAGCATCTTCTGATGTACATTAATTAAGGTATGACTTTTCACCAAATGATTTTCTGCAATCACTGCACAAAACTTGTATGTGTTCTCTGTTGTTCTGTGTGCTGTGACTTCTGAGGAGAGGCTTTCACACACGCACACAAAAGCTTTAGAAGGGTCTTACTCCAGTGTGAATTCTCTGGTGATTAACGAGAGTTGACTTATATGAAAAGGTTTTCCCACAATCATAGCATCCATAAGGTTTTGCCCCCATGTGATATCTCTGATGCCTAATGAATCCAGACTTGTAGTAGATTTTCCCACACTCACTGCAAGTATGTTTTTGTTTTTCTGTAGATGGAACCCTCTTATGTTTATATACAAGAGAATTGGCCACCACTGTTTTATAAAAAGTGCTGGATTATGTCCAAAAGCTTTCCCACATTCACTTAAACCCCCAAACTTTTCTTCATTAGATCTTCTAGCGTGATTTGTATGCTGTAAGCACTTCCCAAGTCCATAACATTCATTTGTTTTGTGTTTTGTTTTGTTTTGTTTCCATAGGTTTCCTTAGAACCCATCAAGTTTACCAGGTGATAGTTGTGAACAGCTTTAATCCCAGCTCTCAGGAGTCAAACAGGTGAATCTTTATGAGTTTGAGGCCAACCTGGTCTACAGAGCAAGTTCCAGCACAGCAAAGCTGCCACACAGAAAATCCCTGTCTCAAAAAACAACAAAACGAAACAAAACCAACAAGTTTATGTTATGGTTTGACCTCTAAGGATCCTGATTATTGGGATTTTGAACTGAAGGAAAAGGATCAGTACTCAGAAGTGACACTGTCCCAAACTTACTACATTCATGGACTTTTTCCCCCTTGAACGATGATTGGATGTGGAGATGAAATAAGTCTGACAGACCCAAGATAAATGATAATTAGGTATTTATTTGGGAAGCACTTACACAGATAAGAGGAAATAACCACTGAGGTCTTCCTGCTCCAGAAGATGCAGTCTTTTGATGCTCTTACCACAACCCAAGAGAGTTCAAGCCTCCTTTACCTTATAAGGGGTCAGATCTGAACCTGAAACCATGCCCAAAGGGTGTGACCACCACCATAAGTTCATTAGCAAAGCAAGATACTACTACAGATGATTTCTTGCTGATGAATGAATGCACCTTGTCTGGAAAGGTGCATTCAATCTGGATATTAACCTGCTGTCTGTCTTACGAAGAAAGTACAATAATCCTTTATGAGTCTATACTTACCACAATCTGGAATGAGACTACTTAAGAAATGACTTCAAGACTTCAAGGGTCTTGAAGATAATGTACCATAGCCAAAAGCATAATCCAGAAGATAGTGTTCTATGAGTAGAGAAGACTCAGAACCCTGGCACAAATGGAGTTAATTAGATCACAGGGCTCATGGAGAGAAATAATTTGAAAAAAGATGAGATGACACTAAAGAACAGGAACTAGCAAACTTGTTCTTAAGAGAGAAGAGCAAATGTTTTGTGTTTTATGAGCAATATGATTGTTATTGCAGTTATTCAACTTTCCCATTATAGAAGGAAAACCTAAAAAATATAGAAGTATAAGGATGTGGTTATGGATTGGTTGTGATGGTTAATAACTTTTTAACCCCAGCACTCAGAAGGAAAAGACAAGTGAATCTTTGTGAGTGTGTGGCCAGCCTGGAATACTCAGTGAGTTACATGCCAGCCTGGACTACATAGAGAGACCATGTCTCAAACATAGAAACAAAACATGGCCAACTTTAAAGGCTATGGTTTGCTGAGCTTTGTTACTCTTAACAAAGATGTTTAAATATGATACAGCACCTTGGTATTCAATGTGAATGACTTCAAGGAACAACTTTGGCCTCATTTGGAAGCTTTTGAGATGAATGACAGAACTCACCTGAAATCTACTGAATCAGAACCTGTATTTTAGGGAGATATCCAGGAGATTGTATGTGTTATAGCATACAAGCTGACTCAGCATTACGTGAAACAGTGTCTCTCTAGGACAGTTATGAATGCAAAAGTACATACAAAGAACAAAGCTAGGATTTCAAAGAGAACTTCTGGCTGAGCATGGTTGCTCACACCTTTAATCCCAACATTTGGGAATCGAGTTCAAGGCCAGTCTGGTCTATATAGAGAGTTCTAGGCTAGCCAGAGCTACATTGTGATACCCTGTATCAAAAAACAATAATAAAAATAAATGAGATTTCTATGTTAAACAGAAATTATACAGGTTGAAAGAAGTGGAATGAAATGCATATTTTTACTAGCTCTAAATGTAATCACCATATCCTTTTATTTTGAACATAATAAAGCACTGCAACATTAGTAGCTCCTGTGACTGTGTACTAGTGTTTGGTTTTTAAGATTTTTTTATTTTTTTATTGTTTTGTTCAAAACAGGGTTTCTCTGTGTAGCCATGGCTGTCCTGGAACTCACTCTGTAGATCAGGCTGGCTTCAAACTCACAGAGATCCATTTGCCTCTGCCTTCTGAGTGCTGCAATTAAAGGTATGTGACACCACTGCCCAGTTACAGGTTTCTTCTTTAAAATAAAAATTATGCCTGTGAATGCAGGTGCCAAGGGAGGTCAGAAGAGGACACCAGATCTGGAGCTGGAGTTACAGGCAGTTGAGAGTCATCCAACATGTGTGCTGGGAATGAAGATGAAGAAAGAATAGAAAACGACTTCAAGGGACAAGACCTATCTTGGAACTTACAAAATCCCTATGGAAATCATATATACAATCTATATATTACATCATGTAGCAGAAGGAAAAATGAATCTAGCATGAAATTCAGCATAGAGATGTCTAAAGCAGAAATAAATAACCAGATTTGCCTTCTACATTGTAATTTGGCAACCTCAGTTCAAAAATGATAGAAAGGGCAATACTCAACTTCATATGGAAAAACAAAAAACCCAGAATAGCCAAAACAATCCTTTCCAATAAGGGATCATCTATGGGCATCATTGTTCCTGATTTCAAGCTCTATTATAGAGCTATAGTAATGAAAACAGCTTTTTATGCCAACACCAAGCTGGTTTCATTAGCTCTATAGTAGAGCTTGAAATCTCTTATTTAATTTATTTTAAAGAACTTGAAGTTCTTGTCATACAGGTCTTTTGCTCGTTTGGTTAGAATTTCCTCAAGATATTTTATGTTGTTTGTGGCTATTGTGAAAGGTGATGCTTCTCTCATTTCCTTCTCAGCACATTTGTCATCTGTATATAAGAGAGCTACTGATTTTTTTTAAGTCAATTTTGTACCCTGCTACATTACTGAAGGTGTTTATCAGCTGTAAGAGTTCTCTGGTAGAATTTAATGAAAGTTTTACTTTTTCCTTTCCAATTTGTATCCCCTTGATCTCCTTTTGTTGTCTCATTGCTCTAGCTAGAACTTCAAGTACTATGTTGAACAGATTTGCAGAGAATGGACAGCCTTGTCTTGTTCCTGATTTTAGTGGAATCACTTTGAGTTTCTTGTCATTTAGTTTGATGTTGGTTGTTGGGTTACTGTATATTTGTTTATATCATGGATTACATTGATGGGTTTTTATATGTTGAACCATCCCTGCATCTCTGGGATGAATCCTACTTGGTCATGGTGGATGATTTTACTGATGTGTTCTTGAATTCAATTTGCCAGTATTTTTTTTTGAGTATTTTTACATCTTTGTTCATGAGGGAAACTGGTCTGTAATTCTTTCTTAGTTGTGTCTTTGTGTAGTTTGGGTATCAGGGTGACTGTAGCCTCATAAAAATGGTTTGGCAATGTTCCTTCTGTTTCTATTGTGTGTAATAATTTGAGGCATATTGGTATTACATTTTCTTTGAACATCTGATAGAATTCTGAATCCATCTGGGCCTGGGCTTTTTTTGGGGGGTGGAGACTATTGATAACTATCTCTATTTCCTTGGGGATTATAGGTGTATTTAAGTTGTTTATCTATTCTTGATTTATGTTTTTTTAATGTGGTACTTATCTAGAAAATTGTGCATCTCCTTAAAGCTTTCCAATTTTGTGGAGTACAGATTTTTGAATTATGACCTGATGATTCTTTGGATTTCCTCAGTGTCTGTTGTTATGTCCCCCTTTTCATTTCCGATTTTGTTAATTTGGATATTCTCTCTGTCTTTTGGTTTGTCTGGATAAAGGTTTGTCTATTTGTTGACTTTCTCAAAGAACCAACTCTTTTTTCATTGATTCTTTGCATTGTTTTTGTTTGATTGTTTTGTTTCTATTTTATTGATTTTAGCCCTCAATTTGACTATTTCTTGCTGCTTACTCCTTCTGGGAGAGTTTGCTTCTTTTCGTTCTAGAGCTTTCATTTGTTCTGTTAATTCACTAATGTGGAATTTTCTCAGCTTCTTTACATAGGCATTTAGTGTTATGAACTTTCTTCTCAGCACTGCTTTCATTGTGTCCCACAAGTTATGTTATGCAGTCATTTTCATTAAATTTTAGGAAGTCTTTTATTTCTTTCTTATTTCTTCCTTGACCTAGTGGCGCTTCAGTTGATCATTGTTCAATTTCTATGTGTTTGTGGGTTTTCTGAAATTAGTGTTGCTGTTGAATTCTAACTTTAAGCTGTGGTGATCTGATAGAGTACAGGGGTTTATCCCAATTTTTTTTTTTTTTGTATCTGTTGAGGTTTGTTTTGTTATTGAGTATATAGTCAATTTTTGAGAAGGTTCCATGAGGTGCTGAAAATAAAGTATATTCTTTTGTGTTTGGGTGGAATGTTCTATAAATGTCTGTTAAGTCCATTTGAGTCATAGCCTCTGTTAGTTCCCTTATTTCTCTGTTAAGCTTCTGTCTGGCAGATCTTTCCAATGGTGAGAGTGGGATGTTGTAGTTTCCCACTATTAGTCAGTAGGACTCAGTTTGTGATTTAAGCTTTAGTAATGTTTCTTTTACAAATGCAGGAGCCCTTGTGTTTGGGGCATAGATGTTCAGAATTGAGATTTCCTCTTGATGGGTTTTTTCCTGATGAATATCTAATGCCATTCTTTATCTTTTTTTGGTTGATTTTAGTTTAAATTCTATTTGTTAGCTATTAAGATAGCTACACCACCAGCTTTTTTCTTAGGTCCATTTGATTGGAAAAAATTTTCCCAACCCTTTACTCAGAGGTAATGTTTGTGAGTTTGAGGTGTGCTTCTTGTATACAGTAGAAGGATGCATTCTGTTTTCATATCCAATCTGTTATCCTGTGTATTTGTACAGGCACATTAAAATCATTTATATTAATGAATATTAATGACCAGTGATTGCTAGTTCCTGTTATTTTTGTTTGTGTTTTTTGTGATGGCATTGTGTGTTCAGTTCTCTTCTTTGAGGTTTGCTGCTGTAAGCTCATTTATTTCCTGTGTTCTTGTGGACATAGGTGATTTCCTTGGGTTGGCATTTTCCTTCTAGTTCTTTCTGTAGGGCTGGATTTGTGAATAGGTATTGTTTATATTTGGTTTTAGCATGGAATGTTTTGTTTTCTCCACCTATGGTTATTGAAAGCTTTGCTGGTAAAGTAGTCTGGTCTGGTATCTGTGGTCCTTTAGTATCTGCATAACCTCTGACCAGGACCTTCTGACTTTCATTGTTTCCATTGAGAAGTCAAGTCAGGTGTAGTTCTGATAGGTCTGCCTGTATATGTTACCTGGCCTTTCTCCTTTGCAACTCTTAATATTCTTTCTTTATTCTGTATGTTTTTTGTATTATTATTGACAAGAAGACTTTTTTTTGGTTCTGTCTATAAGCCTCTTGTATTTTCATAGGCATGTCTTTCTTTAGGTTGGAGAAGTTTTATTATTTTGTTGAATATATTTTCTGTGCCTTTGAGTTGGGCTTCTCATTCTTCTTTCCCTATTATTCTTAGATTTGGTCTTTTCATGGTGTCCCAGATTTCCTGAATGTTTTGTGTTAAAGATTTGTTGGATTTACAATTTTCTTTGACTGATGAATCTATTTCCTCCAAGTTATCTTCAATGCCTGAAATTCTCTTCCCTCTCTTGTATTCTGTTGTTAATTCTTGCACTTGTGGTTCCTGATTGTTTACCCAGATTTCCCATTTCCAGAATTCCCTCGGGTCGTGTTTTCTTTATTGCCTCTATTTCAGATTTTATGTCTTCAATCGTTTCCTTCACTTGCTTGCTTTGCTTTGGGGGAGCTTTGCTTTTTTTGATTGCTTTTTTTGGGGGGGAGGGGGAATTTGTGGATATCTTCCAACTTTTTTTATTTGTTTGTCTTTTCCTCCATTCCTTTAAGAGAATTTTTCATTTCCTCTTTAAGGGACTCAATCATCCTCATAAAGTTATTTTTAGATCTTTTTTTCGACTTCATCTGTGTTGGGATGCTCAGGTCTTGCTGTTGTAGTACCACTAGTTGCTAGTGGTACCGTATTGCTCTTTATATTGTTGTGCTCTTCCCTTGTTTTCTATGTGTATCTTCCTCTAATTGGGATAGGTGGAGCTTGTGCTTTAGGGGTTCTCTCTTTCTCGACAAGTAGAGCAGAGCTTCTGGTGAACGTTTCTCCTGGTGGAAGGGGCCCAATGCTCAGTTGGTCACTCCTTCAGGTGCAGGTGGAGCTACAGCTCTGGTGGGAAGCTCCTCCCATTGGAGGTGTAGATGGGGCTGAGGGTTCAGTGGTGACTATCGTAACGGGGTATCTCCCACTGAGAAATGGCAGTGGTTGCTGGCTAGGACACAGGTGCTCTTTCCCAAAGGAACTTTCTGTGATAGTTTCTGGAAGCTACTGCTGGAAAATGCTGCTGTTGCCTCCTGGTGCTGAGGTTGGGGCCTTTCTGACACTGCTCCTGGTTCTGAGGCACATGGCTCCTTTGATGCTGCTTGGGGCCTGGTGCTCAAACCTACCTCTGACTCTGCTTCCAGGCTCTGATCCCTATAATATTTCTTAGTCATACAGTCTCTGACATACAGATGTTCTCATAGTCACCGACATGTCCCATATATCCAAATCTGACCCATGGAGGATTAGCTGTAGTTAGCCTTGAATGAACCAACCTTAAAAACACTCAAATATGAGTTTTCCTTTTTTGGTGAGGATATGGTGGGGGTGGAGCAGTGAGGTGTGAGGGGGCAGTGAGGTGTGTGTGGGGGGCAGTTCTAGAACTTGAACTCAGGGTTATGTTACTCAAGTGCTCCACCACCATCACAGGCCTAGTTTCCCTGATGACAGTGGTTCCCTCTTCAAGTTTCTTTTCTGAAGACAATAGTGAATGTGAGGACAGCATTGGCACACCCAGAGTAGGGAAGAACTAATAAAAGCAAAGGCAGACACCCCTGAGATATTTTATCCTTTACTATGAAACAGGTTAGATAGAAAGGTGGAGAACAAGCACTAACCCAGATATTCACAGGCAGCTTGAACTGGCTATATTTGTGGTGCCCACGTTGATCCCCAAATGCATCAAGCTTTCTTGCCAGGCTATCTTTGGACCATCAGCCCACAAAAAATGACCCAGAAACTTATCACTAATTATGAAAGCTTGGCCTTTACATTAAGCAAGTCTCAGCTAGCTCTTATAACTTAAATTAACCCATACTTTTTAAATCTATGATTTGCTTTGTGTAATTTTTGCCTTTCTTTCATCTGTATGTCTATCTCCATGTTTTGTTGACATCTGATGTGCACCTAGACTTGTCTCCTACTTCATCTCTGCCAAAATGTCCTGCCTATACCTCCTGCCTAGCTAGTGGCTGTTCAGCTCTTTATTAAACCAACCACAGTATTATATCTTTACACAGGGTACAAAAATCCCACACATACTTGCTTAGTTTTTAAATAGTTTTTCTTTGCATCCTTTCTAAATCTCATTTGTCTTCTCCCCAGAGATTACCAGTGTTAAGGGTCTTGTGATTTTTTTCCAATAATGCTTTATGTTCTTTCTATATAATATCTATTACACAAAGGATATATAGCATTACTTGTGTTTTCAAGCCTTGTGGTACTGTGTCATACAAAATACTAATTCAATATGATTAGTATTACAGTTTGGGACTTTAATAAGGTTGATGGAAGTATCTCCCATTGGTAGTATAATTTGCATTCTAACTTAAGCCTTCTTTTGAAGGCTAGTTTCTGCATCTCTATAAATAGCACTGCAGTGGGCCTTCATGTACATCTCATGAAACATGAAGACTTGGGTTTCTCTAGAGGGGTCAATGTGGAATTACTGTATTCAAGACAATTCACATCCTCAACTTTTGAAGATGTTACTAACTAATGCTGCAGACAACCACAACAACTAATATCCACGTGGCTCCACGTCTTTTCTTTTTTTTTCTAAATACTGGTTTCACTATGTAGCCTTGCCTGGCCTGGAACTCACTATGTAGAGCAAGCTGATCTCCAACTCAGAGCTCTGCCTGTGTCTGCCTCCTGGCTGCATTCACCATGATGCCTAGCTGCCAACATGATCTTGGAATAGCTCATTTTAGTATGGTTTTATTTTACACACCCCTCACTACTTGTGACATACAGAATCAATTTTTCTACCCCCTCAATCTACCTTTTGCTACCATCCTGAACCAACCTTTCATATGAGGTTTCTACAGATAGAGCCAACATGTTGCTTGCTGTTCTTTGGGATTTTTCACTTCCCGGAAATTAAAGGGTACAAGCGTCCCATTGAGGAATGGCCATCAGTATTGTTGCAGAATATTGGTACACTGTGAGGATGTGTCTTTGCCAAGGTGCCTTCTGATTGTTTTAATAAAGAGCTGAATGGCCAATAGCTAGGCAGGAGAGGATAAATAGGATTTCTGGGGAGAAAGAGAAAGAGGAGGTATCTAGACACTTGGATTTCACCAGCAGACTCGGAGCAAGTCTGATGTGCCATACTGAGAAAAAGCCACAGGGAAAAATGTAGAGTAATAGAAGCAGGTTAATCTGAGTTATAAGAGCTAGTTGGGGACAAGCCTAAGCTAGAGGCCAATTTCATAGTAAGAATTCTCCATGTCATTATTTGGGTGTTGGCAATCTAAAGATAGCCCAACAAGAAAGCTTACTACAGAATAGGGCTGGGTGTTGGTGGTGCACGCCTTGAATCCCAGCACTTGGGAGGCAGAGGCAGGCAGATCTCTGTGAGTTCGAGTCCAGCCTGGTCTACAGAGTGAGTTCAGGACAGGCTCCAAAGCTACACAGAGAAACCCTGTCTCGAACAAACAATCTCTTTATCCTGGATAAAAAGCCTGGCTTGAAAGCTGCAAAATACACTCAGATTCAAACTGCATCTGTGTTTCTGTCGCCGCCGAATCCTTACCCACCTAGTCTTCGAGAACCCTCATCCCAGAGACCCTCATACCCGGCTGGGGTGGTTCATGCAATTATTTAGATTTAGTATCTTTTGATGTGAAGCACCCATTTCTGCTTTATGATTTTTAGTTAATTGTGGAGTCTATTTCCCTTATCTAAATGTAAGTGCTGAATTCCCAGTGGATCCTATCTTATTGGTTTAACCCTCTCCTTTCTCCTTAGAAACTAGGTAAAATCAATTTTATTGCCTGGGTCTATATTGATTACTCACAAAGAGGTTGATAACTCCCACTTATGTTTAAAATGCTTAGGTTTTCTCAATTCTGATCAGGTGCTTCCCAAACAGGTTCAGTGAATTTTGTTTCAGCTGTGAGAAGCAAATGAGTCAATAGGCTATCTATATTAAACAATGCCTGGTGTGCACCAAATACATGTTAGGCATTCCTGTTTACTGTGTATCTGCTATAGCTGATGTCCTATGTTAAGTATTCTGCTTGCAAGTGTCTCATCTCAGTATGCATTAATTTTCAACAGATACCCTCATTTAATACATTTCCACAGTACAGTAGCCTTTAATATCCCTATTTTCAGATTAAAACCTTACAGTTTTGTCAAGTAAATTGTTCAGAGTCACACAATGCCATAGTAGTGGTGGAACTATGATTTCCCAGAATCTAAGCTCACGGTCTTAAGAAATGTCTAATGCCTAAAGGAAATGAGTATAAAATAAAGCTGAATAGTATGTTTGGACCAGACAATGAAGAGTCTTATATACAATTTTAAAGGGTGTTGTCTAAAAACGATTAACAAGCAAAAGTCAATTTTAGGTGGAGATGGTGATGTGGTAATCCTTAAAAAAAAAAAAAATCTGCTGGATGTAGTGGCACGGAGCTGTAATATCAGTACTGGCACTGAGGCAGAGACAGGAAGACGATGACTTGAGGTCAGCCTTGGCTACACAGTGAGTCTACGCCAGCATGCATTACACAAGATCCCACCTCAAAATAAAACCATTTTGAGTACATTACGGGAAAAGGATGAGAAGCTAGTAATAACAGATACTGGAAAGCCCAGTAGAACAGGACAGCAGCCATCTGAATTAAAGACAGAAAACACAAATCCAGAAATATTTAGGAGATGGGATTCACAGGACTTGGGGATTGCCTGGCCTGGGTGACAAGTGAGTCTCCGGTGTGAATTCTCAGGTGATGAGTGAGATGCGCATGTTGCCTGAAGCTTTTCTCGCACTTTTTACACTCATAGGGTCTCTCTCCTGTATGAATTCTCTGATGTTGGGCAAGGGATCCACAGTAACTGAAGGCCTTCCCACAAACATTACATTCATAAGGTTTCTCTCCAGTATGAACTCTCTGGTGTTGAATAAGGGAGGAGTCATTGCTAAAAGCCTTCCCACACTTCATACATTCATAAGGTTTCTCCCCAGTGTGAACTCTCTGATGCTGAGCAAGGTAGGCAATCTGGCTGAAGGCCTTCCGACATTCCTGGCACTTGTAAGGTTTCTCTCCTGTGTGAATTCGTTGATGTTGAGCAAGGTGTGAATTTTGGCTGAAGGCCTTCCCGCATTCCTTACATTCATAGGGTCTCTCCCCGGTATGTATTCTCTGATGCACAGTAAGGTACGAACGAAGGCTAAACGCTTTTCCACAGACTCTGCACTCATACGGTTTCTCCCCTGTGTGAACTCTCTGGTGTTGAGCAATGGATGACCTATTGCTAAACGCTTTTCCACACTCGATACACTCATAGGGTTTCTCTCCAGTATGAACTCTCTGATGCTGAGCAAGGTAGGCAAACTGGCTGAAGGCCTTCCTGCACACCTTACATTCATAAGGCTTTTCTCCAGTATGAATTCGCAAGTGTTGCACCAGATGGGCATTCTGACTGAAAGCTTTCTGACATTCTTTACATTCATAAGGTTTCTCTCCAGTGTGGATCCTGTGATGCTGAACAAGATTCGATCTCTGACTGAAGGCTTTCCCGCATTCTATACATGCATAGGGTTTTTCTCCAGTATGAATTCTTTGATGAAGAGTAAGGGAGGAACTCTGGCTAAAGACTTTCTCACAATCACTGCATTTCAAAAGTTTCTTCTTTGTATAGATACCCTTGGGCTTAGCAGTCTTCAAGCTCATCTGCGAGCTTTTCTTGTGTATGCCTTGTTTATATGCACTCTCCTCTTTGGGAGCTGTCTGTTGTGTATGAAGCAATGTGTTCTGACAAAAACTTCCCCAGGATCTGTTATCAATCAGCGCTTCAAAAGCAATGGTTTCTTCCTTGAAATATGCTTTTAGATTCTCAGATTGCCTCTCAAAATGATGTTCATAGCTCCATTCTCCCATAAAACTGGGATACTCAAGGCCAATACTTGGAAGTTCTTTTAGTATATTTTGGGGTGACTGTTCTTCATAGAGTTCCTGCTTTGGGGTTAATCCTTCTGTCACATACATAGACTCCCAGTCTAAAAGTAATAAGAAAAAGTATCTTATTATGTATCAAGAAAATATGATCATGAAAGTATGTTTGTAAAGTGAAGTATGTAAACTCAGTATCAAACTGCCTATAACTCCAGCTCCAGGAGTCTCTGTTCTCCTCAGGCACCTGTACACACTCACACACACTCACACACACACACCACACACACCACACACACTCACACACACATACACACACACACTCACACACACCACACACACACTCACACCACACACTCACACACACACACTCACACACACACACACACCACACAGACACACACCACACAGACACACACTCACACCCACACACACACCACACAGACACACACCACACAGACACACACTCACACACACACTCACACACACTCACACACACACACTCACACACATACCACACAGACACACACACTCACACACACACACACCACACACACACACTCACACACACACACACACCACACACACTCACTCACACACACACACACACACACACACACACACACACACACAGTCACACACAGAATTTCAAAATAAAATAACTCTAAACCCTATATGTATAATAGTGGCTATTTATGTGAGCGATTCTTTAATTAAAAACACATAAAATCAGGAGGGAGGGAGAGAGGAAGGGAGGGAGAGAGGGAGGGAGAGAGGGAGGGAGGAATGGAGGGAGAATTGGGATCGACATGTAAAATAAAAAATAAAAAATAAAAAGCCATACTGCAAAAAAAAAAATTAAAAATAAACACATAAAATTTAATTCTGTATCATTTGATACTACAGTTACTTATCCATCAAAATGCTGTCTCAGGAAATTGACATAAAACACTGGCTGAGGCAATGTAGGACATGGGGTTGAGAGAGGTATTTATGATGACAAAACATTAGTCCTTCATTTTTTCCTCAGTGTTTCCTGTCTGTCTGCAAATCCTTCCCACACTACAAACCTAAGCTCTTACTCTTTTGTTCCTCAAATGTTCTCTAGCTGCTTATTTTGCTTTTCTTAAAGACCGTCATCTTCCCAGATACCCAGAATTCTCTCCCTCTCACCTTTTCTTTGAATATCCTTCATGTCCAGTTTCCTTTCCATATATGCCATCTGTAGCTATATCATATCTTTACTGCAAACCTAATAACTCTTCATTTGTAGACACAGCTAATACTTTAGGACCTTGGGGTGGGGAGCGAGGTAGGAGTGGTGTTGAAAGCACCCTGTTAAAGTACAAGCTGAGTAATGATTAGAGGAATACGAATGAATGAGCTGACAGAGAAAGATGAGGCATTTGGAGAGACACCACTATTTTAATTGAAGTCAACAGCTTCTGAGTTCACGCTGTACAATGGAGAAGTTCAAAAGTATTGTCTCAGAAATAACAAAGAGACATTAAGCAACTTTCCTAGAATTTCACTACATGTAAGAATCAGGATTTGAACCTGGCACCTCATGTACTCTCAGGATGGCCCCAGAGTCCATCCAATCAGGAAAGGGCTATTTCAATACTAGGCGGGGATTGTGAAAGTGAGAAGCAACAGGGCTGAGAGAACAGATGTCATTGAGGAGGAGAAGGCAAAGCATGAGGAGAGAGCAAGGTTGTCCAATGGGGGAGAATATCCAGGAAGATCCCAGGGTTCTTTTCGGCCCAAAACCATTTGGGAACATGCCACAAAAAAGGACCAAGAGACACTCTTTTGAGTCAGGTTGAGCAGTCACCTTCAAAGGTCTCTGCTTATCTATTTCCTCCCCACTCACCCGTGGACAAATTGTCGGTCAGCTCTGTCTTCACCATCCATGGCTCTTTTCCTTGTTCCAACAAGAATATCACACTTGGCTTAGAAAAGCAAAGGCCTGAAATGGGAAAAGAAATGACTTGGTCATGCTGAGGGCAGCCCACAACTCACATTGGGTAGCAGCCACACTGCAGGGCAGGCCCCCTGCCCAGGAAGAGCGGGCTCATACAAAATAAAGTCAATAGCAGTCTTGTTTCCTTTTGTTGGTTCTAGCTTTTTCCAACCTTTTTTCTGCTTGGTATTTTGCCTATTTGTTTTGATTTTCATTTTTGTGACTTTTGTTGGTGTTGGTGATAATTTCTTGATTTGTTTGTTTCTTCTCTCCCTCTTTGAAAGAGAGAAAGTATAAGTTGCCTGGGTATGGAAGAGGGGGGATCTGGGAGGAGCTGGGGGAGGGGAAAACATGATCAAAATATATTGTATGGGAAAATGTTGATGATAAAAGAATACCTGGGCCTGAGAAGATGCTCAGTCTGTCAAGTGCCCATGTAAAAACCGTGTTGGCACACATCTGTAGTCACACATGTGAGAGACACAGACAAGCAGATGCCTGGAGCTCACTGGGCGGCCAGCATCCAGGTTCAGTGAGAGACTCCATCTCAGAAAGGGTAGGGCTGGTGAGATGGCCTACAAGGAAAGGCACTTGTGGAAGCAGCATGATGACCTGAATTTGATCACTGACATACATGTGGTAGAGAGAACTGACTCCTATGGGTTATCTTCTGACCTCCATACGCTGTGCCAACACACAACATATAAATATTTTTAAAACTCTCCTATTAAAAAAACCTAAAA
This sequence comes from Cricetiscus sungorus, assembly GCA_030556225.1. Taxonomy (NCBI): domain Eukaryota; kingdom Metazoa; phylum Chordata; class Mammalia; order Rodentia; family Cricetidae; genus Cricetiscus; species Cricetiscus sungorus. The sequence continues at coordinate 121,198 of JANBXA010000413.1, read as the reverse complement.
ATACAGAGAATGTGAAACCTCTGATACAGGCTAGTGACAGGACTATCTACTGTTAACACCATGTGTTTAACATCATAGCAGATACTCATCCAAGCTTTGTAGATGCTACCAAAATATTCACAATGACAACAGCTAAGTCCCTTATGAATAGAAGCCCCACTTTGCAAGGAAAAGATACCCTTACTGTCTTAGTTGGGGTTACTATTGCTGTGATGAAACACCATGACCAAATCAACTTGGGGAGTGTGATGATTTGAATGAGAATGGCCCCCAAAGGCTCATGGATTTGAAGGCTTGGTCATCTGGGAGTGGCCCTACTTGAGAGGTATTAGGAGGTGATATAGACAGACTTTTCTTTCCTGTTGGCTAGTTCACAAATAACCACACTGAGACATATTATTAATTATAAATACTCAGCTGATAGCTTAGGCTTGTCTCTAGCCATCTCTTACAACTTAAATCAACCCATTTCTATTCATCTATGTGCCGTCCCAGGCTTGTTTAGCTCATCTATGTACTTTCCATGTTGCTTCTTCCATATCTGGTTCCGGATTCCTCAGACTCCATTATCCTTCTTCCCAGCATCCTCTCTGCCCCCAAAATCCTACCTAGCTACTGACCAATTGGATTTTTATTAACAACAAGAGCAACACATCTTCACAGTGTACAAAAGGATTATTCTGAAGCAAAGTGAGGCCTTGCTGAACTAGGTGTGGCCTTGTTGGAGGAAGTGTGTCACCTCAGTGGGCTTTGGGGTTTCAAAAGGTTAATCCAGGCCCAGTATCTCTCTCTCTCTTCCTTTCTGTTGCTTGTGGATCTGGATGTAGACTTCTCAGCTACTTCTCCAGGACGGTGTCTGCCTGCATGCCACCATGCTTCCTGCCATGATGTCAACGAACTAAACCTCTGAAATTGTAAGCAATCCCCAATTTAATGCTTTCCTTATAAGAGATGACAAGGACACAGTGTCTCTTCACAGCAATAGCGCAGGAGAAAAAGGTTTATTGAGCTTACATTTCCACATCATAGTCCATTATCAAAGGAAGTCAGGACAGGAACTCAAGCAGGGCAGGAACCTGAAGGCAGGAGCTGATACAGAGGCCATAGCGGGGAGCTGCTTACTGGCTTGCTTCCCATGGCTTGCTCAGCCTGCTTTCTTATTGAACCCAGGACCAGCAGCCCAGGGATGGCACCACCCACAGTGGGATGGACCCTCTCCCATTTATCACTAATTAAAAATATGACTTGTGGTCTGATCTTATGGAGGCATTTTAATTGAAGTTCTCTCCTCTCAGATGACCTCAGATTGTGTCACGTGGACATAAAACTAGCGAGCATACTTACCCAGAGACACCAAGATCCTGTAGGTCTCCAGCATCACATGACTGTACAAATGCCTTTGAGAAGCGTTCAGACATTCCCATTCTTCTTGGGAGAAGTCTACTGCCACATCCCCGAAGGTCACCATCTCCTGAAGTGAAAGACATGAAAGGAAATCACCTCCTCCTTCAACATGTCCACCTCATCTACTCAGCACTGGGACAGTGGGCTCTCCCTGATATGACACCCCAAATCCCTCTCAGGATCTCTGCCTTTCTCAGATCGCTCTGAACAGTGCTGTTATGCTATGTAGTGGGAGTCTAGCAGTCCTTGTATCCAGGGTAAACATCAGAATGTGATGGTTGTTTCTCACTGTATCTAGGGTCACATCAGCCTGCAACAGTTGTTTGCTGGAGGTACGTAAATCACTGAAGTCATTGTCGAGAACAGTGTTTGTTCTCTATGATTCAGAGAGCTGTCTGTCTGAGGGAGTTTTCCACCTGTTGCATGACAGTGGTCACAAGACTATCCTGGCACACTCAGAGCATCTTGAAGTGTTGGGTACTGCAAACATACACAATGAGGACAAACAGGACACATTAAGGGCTATGATTATATCCTTCAGAAAACACAGAATAGATCAAGGAGACTTTGGTATGAGGAACTTGATTCATACAAAAAAAAAAAACCAACATAAAACAAAACAAAAAAATGACCTTTGTGCAACAATCAATAATATGCTTCTAGATGGCAGTTTGAGGTTTACTACATCAGAGGCTGGACCTCCTTGCTGCCAGAGAGCCTAAATTACATTCTGGAGTGACTCTCCTTTGGTCATCCTGAGCAGCACAGAACAATGACACTGGTACCCCAACTCACTACTCCCCTAGCTAAGCTTGCTGTATTTACTTATAAGTCATATGTAGGAGTGCTGTGTCTGTCTGTCTGAATGTACATACATGCACATACATGTGTATGCAATGCTCTCAGAGACCAGAAGAGGGTGTTGAATATCGGGAACTAGAGTTACAAATGGCTATCGTGGCAATGTGGGTGCTGGGACTGAACATCAGTCCTCTGCAAGAGCTGTCAGTCCTAACCACTGAGCCATCTCTGTAACCCCAGGTCAGAGTTGGAGTGCTGAGGTTTGGCTTTGTATGTGCCAAGGAAGGCTCTTCAGTGATCTACATCCTCATCTCTGTATGTTACTTTATTCTTGAGACAGGGTTTCATGTATCCCAGGCTGGTCTCAAATTCTGTGGAGCTGAAGATGTCCTTGAACTCCTGATCATCCTGCCCCCACCTCCCAAGTGCTAGAATTACAAGTGTGCACTATCTCACTTGGTTTTTGAGGTTCTGGGTTTAAGCTCAGGGCTTAGTGCATTTTAGGCAGACACTCTGTCAACTGCTCTACAACTCAAACCTCCGCTTACTTCATTTATTGCAAAGGTAAGCACCACAAGGCCCGTGTTCTTGCTTTGGTCACAGCTGCATCCCCAGTGGCAGAACAGTACTGGTACTCATGAGACATTCAAATACTCACTTGACCAGTCCAACGTGGTGGTGCATGCCTTTAATCCCAGCGCTGGGGAGGCAGAGGCAGGCGGATCTCTGTGAGGCCAGCCTGGTCTACAGAGAGAGTTCTAGGAAAAATGCCAAAGGCTACACAGAGAAACCCTGTCTTGAAAAGCAAAACAAACAAAAATACTCACTGGACTATTTGAATGAATGAATGAAAGGTAGAACATTTCAAGAAACTCAAGGGGATAAAAAATGGCTCACAGTTACTTGCTATAGCTCTGAAAATGGTGCTAGACTGGGCAGAGCAAATTGTTTTTGTGTAGAGAAATGGACGTGTCATTCGTAATTCTGCTTCTGTGTCCAGGGGCAGGCCAAAAGGAGCTAAGCTATGATTCATTTGCACTCCAGGTTTCTTTATGTGACCATCTGCTGATGAACCTAAGAGACATTACATGTGTTTTGAAAGAAAATTTAATACTTTACAAAAAAAAAAGATGTGGCCTGTTGTCAAAGTAACATAAAAAAAAAAGTGCCTTGTTTTCATTTTATATGGGGTGTATCTGTGTCTGTGTGTATGTGTATCAGTATATGTGTGTGTGTTGTGTGCATGTGTGTGTTATGTGTGTATGTGTGTATTGTGTGTATATGTGTGTATGGTATGTGTATGTGTGTGTGTGGTATGTGTGTATGTGTGTTGTGTGTATGTTTGTGTATGGTGTGTATATGTGTGTGGTGTGTGTACGTGTGTGTTTGTTGTGTGTATGTGTGTTATGTGTACGTGTGTGTGTGGTGTGTATGTGTGTTGTGTATGTGTGTTGTATATGTGGTGTGTGTATGTGTGTTATATATATGTGGTATTGTATGTGGTGTGTATATGTGTGTATGTGTTGTGTATGTGTGGTGTGTATATATGTGTGTGGTATGTGTGTATATGTGTGTTGTGTATGTGGTGTTGTGTATGTGGTGTGTGTATGTATGTTGTGCATGTGTGTGTAGTGTGTATATATGTGTATGTGTTGTGTGTATATGTGTGTGGTGTGTGTGTATGTGTGTGTATGTATAGGTGTGTGTGTTGTGTGTATATGTGTGTGGTGTGTGTGTATGTGTGTGGGGTATATGTGTGTGTATGTATAGGTGTGTGTGTGTTGTGTGTATATGTGTGGTGTGTGTGTGTATGTGTGTGGGGTATATGTGTGTGTATGTATAGGTGTGTGTGTTTGTGTGTATATGTGTGTGTTGTGTGTATATGTGTGTGGTGTGTGTGTATGTGTGTGTATGTATAGATGTGTGTGTGTTGTGTGTATATGTGTGTGGTGTGTGTGTATGTGTGTGGGGTATATGTGTGTGTATGTATAGGTGTGTGTGTGTTGTGTGTATATGTGTGTGGTGTGTGTATATGTGTGTGGTGTGTGTGTATGTGTGTGTATGTATAGATGTGTGTGTGTTGTGTGTATATGTGTGTGGTGTGTGTGTATGTGTGTGGGGTATATGTGTGTGTATGTATAGGTGTGTGTGTGTTGTGTGTATATGTGTGTGTTGTGTGTATATGGGTGTGGTGTGTGTGTATGTGTGTGTATGTATAGATGTGTGTGTGTTGTGTGTATATGTGTGTGGTGTGTGTGCATGTGTGTGGGGTATATGTGTGTGTATGTATAGGTGTGTGTGTGTTGTGTTTATATGTGTGTGTGGTGTATGTGTATGTGTGGTGTGTATGTGTGTGTTGTGTGTGTATGTATATGTGTGTGTGTTGTGTGCATGTTATGTGTTTTGTGTATGTGTGTGGTGTATGTGTATATGTGTGGTGTGTATGTGTGTGTTGTGTGTGTATGTATATGTGTGTGTTGTGTGCATGTTATGTGTTTTGTGTATGTGTGTGGTGTGTGTATATGTGTGTGTGTCGTTTGTGTGTGTGTATGTGTGTGTGTGTGTGTGTGTTTGCTCTGAATCAAACTAAGCCATGAGAATTCTAAGCAACTATTCCACTGTTGAGTTCTATCCCTGTCTTCATACGTGATTCACTTTTGTTCCCATACAAACAAAACAAGCTGGGTATAGTGAGTGGTGCACACTTTTATTAATCCCAGCACTCAGGAGGTAGATGCACTGTGAGTTTGAGGTCAGCTTTCTCTACACAGCCAGTTCCAAGACAACAAAGAAAAAAAAGCAATAAAACCCAAGATAACAACAACAGCAAAGGCCTGTCTCAAACCTGACAGAGTGGCACAGGCCTGTAATGGGAAATTCAGGACAGTTTGTGGTCAGTCTGGACACATGGGAAGATCTAGTGTCAAAACCCTGAGGTCTGGGAATGCTGCTCAAGTGCTCACCTAGCACTGGAAAGGTGCTGGCTGCAAAGCCCAGCATCTAGGAGCCGGAAGCTGGAAACTTCCAAGTTCCAGGCTAGCCTGGGGCATAAAAGACTATGCTTTTATTGTTGTTCAGGAAGAAAGGAGAAGACACTGTCTCCCACTCCTGAATTTTACTCAGTTTGAAAGATGTTTGCATTTGAGATAGCTATTATGCAGCCACATGGACATGTTCAGTAGGCAGTTAGAGATGAACGTCAGGTTCAGGAATGAGATCTAGCCAGCTGTAGTGGTGTATACCTTTAGTCACAGCATTCAGAAGGCAGAGGCAGGTGGAGCCTTGCCTGCCTGCTCTATGCAGTGAGACCCTGTGTGTGTGTGTGTGTGTGTGTGTGTGTGTGTGTGTGTGTGTGTGTATGAATGTATGTATGTATGTATACATACTTACATACATGGTTTAAATGTACAGTCTGGTAACTGTGGGCATACAAATACTGTTCTATGCCATGAGACAGGATGAGATTACCAAAGCAGTGAGTATGAATAAAGGAAAAAGAGGGCCAAGAGTAACTAAATCCTGCGGCACCTGGTGTCAACAGGTACTTCAAATTTGTTGATGCATGAATGATGTTTGGGAAGTATCTAGAATTAAGCTGGCCTTTATCTTATATATGGGGAAATAGCATGCCAGGAAGAGGGAATAGTATTTCATTAAAAATGTATATAGCACTATAAGACTACACATTAAAAATGTTTATAGCACTATAAGACTACACATTAAAAGTGTATATAGCACTATAAGCCTTTAACCCCAGCACTGGGGAGGCAGAAGTAGGTAGGTCTCTATTGTGATTTTTTTTTTCTTTTCTTATTGTTTTTTTGAGACAGGATTCTCTGTGTAACTTTGGAGCCTGTCCTGGAACTTGCTCTGTAGACCAGGCTGGACTCGAACTCACAGAGATCCGCCTGCCTCTGCCTCCGGAGTGCTGGGATTAAAGGTGTGGGCCACCAAAGCCCGGCTTATTGCAATTTCTTTTGCCATTCACTGGGGAACTCTCTGATCCCTTCCGCCCAGCTGACTGTGAACTCCGCCTCTCCAACCAAAGCCTGACTTCACAGAGCACAACACAGACAAAATTTCTGCAAGAGAGCTCCATGAGTTCGAGGCCAGCCTGATCTACAGTGTAATAGGACAGCCAGGGATACACAGAGAAATCGTATCTCAAAACAAAAACAAAAAACAAAACAAAAAAACAAAAATGAAAAAGATGTATATAGGGCTGGGAGGTGGACCGCAGTTAAGAGCTTTATTGTGTTCTTCCAGAGGATCCAATTTCAGTTTCCAGCATCCAGGTCAGGTGGCTCAATGGGCAGCGCCACACACCTGGCACACACACACACACACACACACACACACAGATAAAACACACATAAGCTTGAAAAAATCATTTGAGAAAGACAAAAATGTTTTACTTATATTTAAATTTTTCAAGGATGGTAGTGAGCTGACTTGAAAGAGTTTCACAGCGGAAAGAAATTAGATGAGGCCAAATGAGACAGCTAGGGGTTGGACTATTTCGAGTCCCACAGGAGGACTTTGGGAGGTCACATGCTGGCCACCCAAAATCCTTTCAGAAGGAAAGCTGATGCCTGCTTTCTTTGAAAGCCGGAAGGTACTTAAAGAGAGACTACACCAGCTCGTTTGACACATGGTTTTAAAAGCCCAAGAGTCATTCTTATTTTGCTCTAGATTCTTAAGAAATGGCAATCCCGGATAACGGAGATGGAAAGAGAACACAAGAAAATAGGCATTCAGAAACTCTCTGTATTCAGAATTACCTACCAATTTAGGGTTTGTTTGCCCCTCCCCTCCTGTTGCAACCTTCCCTCCAAAAAACAGAGCGTGATGGAGACTTAGCAATTGGTTAGCATACATTATAATCCATGCCTAAGTCATTTCCGATTTATTACTTGGGCAGCAAATATACAGAGTTTACAAATAAAGAGAAATGTGATTGTTTAAAGATACACCTCGGATAACTAAGATTAAATGAAGTTGCTTAATTGGACCATCCTTACCTCCAATTAGAAGAGTGATTCAGAAACTTGGTAGCACACTGTCATCGCTTGGCTAGCTTGAAAAGACGCCTGGTGACAGTCTCAGGACCCTCACACACCCAAAGTATCAAAGACTACATTGCCAGCCACTGTCACGCATATGCCACAGTTAAAGGCCCTGGACGGAAACAATATCAAATGCTCCCGTCTCCTACACCCTCAATTCTCAAACATTCGGGTGTCACAGGCTGGCATCACTCTCAAGCTCTAGTCACAAAGAGGATGCACGTCCGTGCACATGCGGGAAAGGTACCGGTCGTGGATTCACTCGCCCCCTGTCACAGAGGCGACGTGGTTTCGCACATCGGGTGACAGTCTCGCCGAACAAACTCTGCCTTGTTCCGAGGGGCACCCTCAGGGTCTGATGATCGGTGTCCGAGAGATGCGCGCTGGCCACTCCCCGGCCCGCTCCTCACTGGCAGAACGACTGCGACAGGATCCGGTTTCTGCCCGGAAGATTCTGGACTCTTCTCCACACCCGCGGCCCTTAGAGCGACTGAATCTGGCCTCAGGGGAAAGGGCCGGAAAAAAGCGCCTCAGTGGCCTGGGCTCCTGGAGGACACAAAGGGGCGACGGCCCAGCTCAGGCTGGGGCCATTGGGAAATGTAGTCCGGATAGACAAGGCAGCAGCACCATGGAGTTCCGCTTGTAATACCAGGCTCAGTCCCAATGTCGCTCACTGGCTTTCCAAGGCCAAACCACAAGTATGCAGACATCCATGCAAGCAGAACACTCATGCACATGAAATAAAATAAAGTATGTGTTTATTTATTTTTACTTTGTGTTTTTGCCTGCATTTATGTATGTGCACCACCTGCACACCTGGTGCCCAGATAGGCCAAAAGAGGGCTCTTAATTGCTGAGCCATCTCTCCACAGGTCCCTCCATAGATCTTTCTCCTGGAACCCAGGTCCTCAAGCATGCCAGGCAAACACTTTGCCACTAGCCACGACCTCTGTATCTTTTCAATCCGATGCTATACTTTATTTGAACACATAGCTTTTTTGTTTGTTTGTTTGCTTGCTTGCTTGCTTCCTTTTCGAGGCAGGGTTTCTCTGTATCTTTGTAGGCTGTAAACCGGATGGTGGTGGCGAACACCTTTAATCCCAGCACACGGGAGGCAGATCTCTGTGAGTTCGAGACCAGCCTGGTCTACAGCGCTAGTTCCAGGACAGGCTCCAAAGCTACACAGAGAAACCCTATCTCAAAAAATAAAACAAAAACAAACAAACAAAAACTTTGGAGGCTGTGCTGGAACTAGCTGTGTAGACCAGGCTGGTCTCGGGCGCACAGAGATCCATCTGCCTCTGCCTCCCAAGTGCTGGGACTAAAGGTATGTGCCACCAACGCCCAGTCTGAAACATCACTAAATCTCATGGTCTCTGAACTTCATAAACTCCATACCACAAGCCCATGGTCTAGTAACACACACACACACACACACACACACACACACACACACACACACACACATTCACTAAACTCCTCCTGCTTCTCCTGAAGGAAGACCCCAGACTCAAATAGTATGCAAGAACAAAGAGCGTTTATTATACCACATGTTTGTGGGGTGGTTCACCTGTGCAAAATGGCCACGTCCCCTGAGAGGATGTGTGGGCTCTTCTTAAGTACAGCTAAAGGGAGTTTCAGGAGCAATTAGGTCATCTCAAACTTAATTGGTTAAGTAGGCATCGGTTACATCAGTATATTTTTAATAGGCCAAGGCTTAGTTTTATCGTTTTGGGCATATCCATATAAGCTTGAATGTGGCTCAGAAGGGGGCTGCAGGGTTTGTCTTTGAGATACTGTGAGGCTGACTTGGATCCTCTCTATTTTCTGCCTCTATCTTGAATGTAAGGATACAGTGGATAATTGGCTTTTTGTTGGGAGAGACAGCAATGTATCCTTTTCAGATAACTGAAACCTAAATTCAGTTGGGGGTGTGGATAAGTAAATAAAGTGGGAGAGTTTAACCCCTTCACTGCCAGCCACCAAAGAGTTTATGTCTCCCTGAGGACCACCCACCCTTCGCTGGGAGGGTTAGGAAAAGCCCAATAAATAAACCAAAATAGCTGCTCCGTGGGTGAAAGGGGAAACGTTTATTCCAAACTGCCAAAGCTGCCTCCTGGGAAAGCAAGACATGGCAAGGGAATGAAAGGTTTTCAGAGTTCAATGGGATGGGGGAGGGGTAGGAGACTTGTGAGCTGAGATGGGGCTTGTGAGCAGGGGCTGAGAGAGCCTAGCACTGCCCTTGGCAAGTTAAAAGACACCACAGTCATGTGTTAAAGGAAGAGTCACAGGTTCTCGCCATACAAAGAATGACTCCCTTTAGCAAGCAGGAACTTTCTTCAAGTCCCTGAGAGGGAATGGGGGCTTTTGTGCAAATGCCAGACCTTGAGAAAAGGACGTTCTTAGAGGACCAGATACAACAGAACTAAATAAACTCAGTCATAACTCTTAACGTGCTTCCTGCCTATAAGCAGAGTTCTTAACCCAGGGATTCTCAGATGCAGCAAGGGCCGCTTTTCTTTTGGGTGAGCGCAAATCTCGGGCCGCGAAGGCCTCTGGGAAATGTAGTCCGGAGCAAGAAAGCGGTGCACCCTTTTGGCTTCTTCACAGTTGCAAGCTGCAGACCCAGGCAGTGAATGCCAGGCCGCGGGGAAGCCGCTGCTCCAAACCCGTCTGGGCCGGGTGCAGCCTAAGCCGATCGTGCTGCTGGAGCGCCGCGTCCTCGCCTGGGTGCACTCCCAGCTCGCTCTCCGAGAGCTAGACCCGCCCGGCGAGCCGCAGGGCCCTCTGGGAAGTGCTACCCTGCGTCTAACGGACCCAGGTTTGAGGCGCTTCTCCCCGGCCAGCACTGGGCGCGCTGGCCGTCCCGGGGTGTGAGCACTGGGGTGTGGGATAGGGGCCGGTGGCCGGGCTCGGCGGTGAGTCCCCGGGAAGCCGCGAGCGCGCAGGCCGGGACTCTTTGTGCAGGGTGGGAGCGGGGCCCTGGGGTGCGGATGGAGGGAGGTGATGCCGGCAGTTTACGGCGGCTGTGGCCTCAGCGTGATGTGGCTGTAATGTGATTGTTGTCCTTTATGTGTCTTCACGACCATGGTTGCACAAGTGCTTGACCGAGATAATGAATGAATGAGCAACTCTGGGTGGGAGTTAGGTGGCTTGGATTGTGTGTTGAGTGTGTACATGTGCGGAGTGTGTGTTGAACGAGTGCTGCACGTAGTCACTTACAATAATTGGCAATACATTTCATATGAAATGTTAGTTAGTAGCCCCAACGCTTGAATGTTTATTTTCGTGTATTGACAAGCTTTCTTGTGTCATTCGCCTTGTTGCCCTTACTCCGTTCCTCAAATACCCAGATACCGAAAAGCTCAAAGAATAAAAATTGCTCAGTTTTACTAGTCATGCAGCTGATGTTAAATTTACTTCTTTACACTCTTTGTGGATATGAACACATGCATTATGTGCCCGTATAAAGAGCATGGTGGTTCCGGGTTTTGATGGTGCTCGCCTGTAATCCCAGCAGAGGCAGGCCGATTTCTGAGTTCGAGGCCAACCTGGTCTACAAATCGAAGACCAGGACAGACAAGACTGTTGTACAGAGAAACCTTGTCTGGGGGGAGGGGGGAGGGTATGGTGACTTAAAAAAGTAATCACTTATACAGTTCTGTAACTTACGTATCATTTAGTAATATATTGTTAACATATTGACATCAACAATTACAAATGTATACTATTTAAATTTTTCTTGGTATATGTATATACATCTGCATCTGTCTCCTGAATAATTTGTGTCTTTTTAACCTCTTGAAGCCAGAAACCAAGTTTATGAAGAACTGTTTGGCTATGCTCTAATGTGCCCCTTCCCTCCTCCCTCCCTGGGGTAGGCTTTTAGAAGTGGAATTGATACACTTATAATCCTTATTAAAATCTTCCTAAACCTAAACATTTGTTCCCAATACAAGGTTTTAACATCCCACACTATTACTAAAATAATAGATGCATCTTCATATTGGAATAGAGACACACCCTAGATAGCAATAAATACCACAAGTGATAGTAATCTTTGTTAACATCATAGTTATAAAATAAAATTTAGTTTGCAGTGCTTGTTACCAAAATCAAGCATTTTGTGACTTGTTTTTCTAAGGTAGTGTTCAGTTTTAAGCTTTCGTTCCCAGAGTTCCTCCTCTGCTGAGCATCCTCTTATAAACTGAATATTTATTGAGTGTTGGACTCATATCAGTCACATGTCCTTGCTTGGGATGTAGCAGTGAAAAAAAGAACCAACCCCTCAGCTACCATGGTGCTTACATTGCCGTGGGCCAGATAATAAACAAAGTAAGTAAATGAAATATATCAAGTGCTGAAAAGTATTAAGAAAAAAAGTCAAATAGGATATTTAGAATTAGAGACAGGAAGAAGAGTTTTAGATGGAGTGGCCAGAGAGGGGTATTGAAAGGATATGACTGGAGAAAGGGAGATAGATAGGTACAACTGAGGAAGGCTTGTTGCATAGAGGGAGAATGCAGCTGTATAGGCTTTGAGGTTTTCATGTCTCCGGTGAGAATGCTGGTGCTGACAACAACAGCAAATGAAGGTGAAGACTAGTGCAAGATTTGAGGAGAACGCTCTGGAGGAGAGGAGAGCAGAGGAAGCTGATGATTTTGGTGTGTACTTTGAGCATTTTGAACATGGGAGTAATACTGTATCTGCTTAATGGCAGCTTTGGCTGCTCTGGTGACTGTGACCAGCTGGAAAGGGAATACAGAAAGGGCAGGGGCAGGGTGAGGGAAGGAGCAGAAAGCCAGTTAGGGGACTCCAGTAGTCTAGGGGAATGAGTATGTTGGAGACCCAGAATGTCATAGTGAGAACAATGAGTGGTCTCTCAGTACAGGGCTCAAGCAGAGCTTTGATAGTTGCCAGAAAGAATTGATGAAGAATGTAACTGTAACAAGTTAGCAGGCTGGCCTCGAACTCACAGAGATCCACCTGCCTCTGCCTCCCGAGTCAGTGTCACCAAGCTACCCCCTTCCCCAAAGTTATTTATGTGTGCACACGCCTTTGTGTGCACCATGTGTATGCAGGTGCCTTCAGGGGCAGAAGAACTAGTTATTTACAGGTGGTGGCAGTCATCCAGTGTGGGTGCTGGTCCGGTGCAAGGGCAGCATGTGCTCTTGACCGTTGGGCCATCTCTCCAGCTATCATCTGGCATCTTTTCCTAAGCTGTTGATTCTATTTCATTATATACTCATTGATTTCAACATGCTTGCTTTTCAAGTCTTTGCAAGTACTTTCTAGTTGAAGTTCAAATTCCTAATCTTTGGCAACCCTTCAAGATGGCTTCTGAGGCACTTAACACGTCCCCAATAGTCTTTTATAATTCCCCGTATTTGTGTTATGACCAGCTACTCATTTTGAACATAGCCTGCCCTAGGCGTGAAGTCAGTTTTTTCTATATAGTGCCCTGATTCCTCTTAGTGAGAAATAGCATTTAAAAGCCTAATTAGGGTTGGAGAGATGACTCAGTGGTTAAGAGCACATACTGTTCTTGCAGGGGACCTGAGTTTGATTCCAGCACCCACATCAGACAGCTCACTGCCTGTGGCTCTAGCTGCAGGTGATCTGATACTGCTCTGATCTTCTTAATTATTACTTATGTGCACATAAGTAATAATTAAAACAAAAGATAAAGTGTTTTTAAACATTTTTAAAGATCATTATTATAATGCTTATTACTATTGGTCTGGTCATTGTTTCTAGGTGTGTGTGTTTACAAAACTCAGAATTGTTTTTGTAAAAGATGATTTATTTTTGATGTATATGGGGTTCTGCCTGCATGTATGCCTGCAGGCCAGGAGAGGGCACCAGATTTCATTACAAATGGTTGTGAGCCACCATGCAGTTGCTGGGGATTGAATGCAGGACCTCTGGAAAAGCAGTCAGTACTCTTAACTACTGAGCCATCTCTCCAACCCCTCAGGAAAAAAAAAAATTTCTTTTTAGCAGTTTAAGATTTCTATATGTATATATACCCAATTACCACTTAAAGTATATGATTTACTTTTTAACATACAAGCTCCGTGTGGTAGTGCATACCTTTAATCCCAGCTCTAGGGGTAAGAGACAGGTGTATTTTTTTGAGTTCTAGGCCAGTTTGGTCTACAAAGCAAGTTCCAGGTGTTGGGTTGTTTTTTGTTTGTTTGTTTGTTTGTTTGTGTTTTGTTTTGGTTTGGTTTTTCGAAACAGGGTTTCTCTGTATTGCTTTGGAGTCTGTTCTGGGACGTGCTCTGTAGACCAGGTTGGCCTCAAACTCACAGAGATCCTCGTGCCTCTGCCTCCTGAGTGCTGGAATTAAAGGCGTGTGCCACCAACGCCGGGATCAGGCCCTGTTTTTTGAGAAAGCTTTTCCCTGTGAATCTCTCAGGCTGTTCTGAAACTCACTATGTAGTCCAGGCTAGTCTTGAACTCAGAAATTTGCCTGCCTCTGCCTCCTAAATGCTGATATTAAAGGCATGCACCATCATTGCCTGGCCTAAAAAAAAATTTTAAATAAAAGATGCACACATAATTTTAGATCATTTTCTTTCCTGATAGAAGAAATGAGTGACTCATTTTCATGTACTGACATAGTCTCCTCACCCTACCCAACCTAATCATCCACTAACCTGCTCTGTCTACATAGAGATTTGGCCATTCCATACACTGTATATAAATGAGTACCATACGGCCCGTTTTGACTGGCTCCTTTGTGTTGGTACATCTTCAGGTCTTTTCATTTTGTAGCAGGAAATATAGTCTTACAATAGACATTAAGCTTATACTGCTACCTCCAAGTGTTCCCAGTTAGAACTACAGAGCTTGGGGGTTGCAGAGATGGCTCAGTGGTCAAGGTTGGCTTATAAAGTCTGCTCTTTTCCACTGTGTGTGTCCCAGGGATTGGGCTTGGGTCATCAGGCTTGGCAGCAGACACCTTTACTCATTGAGCCACCTTGCTGGCCCCATTTCTTAATTTAAGCAAATATGTAAATTAATACTGTCACTGGTTTGTTTGTTTTTAGCTCACATTTCCATTTGTTTTATTTTAAATTTGAGGACTGGCTTGACAGATTTAACTAGAAAGACTGGTTTGACAGATTTAACTAGAAATGTTTTAATGTGTTTAGAATTAGTTTTGTAGCTTAGGTTGGGAAAATGGGTTTTAAAAGAATCTTTTATGTGTAGGTGTGTATGTCTGTGTCATATATGCCACATGTGTGGGATGCCTTGGATGCCAGAAGAGGGCACTAAATCCCCTGGAGCTAGAATTACAGGTGGTTGTGAGCTATTTGATGTGGGATTCAAACTCAGATCCTAGAAGAGTAGCAAATGTTCTTAACCACAGAGTCATCTCTCCTGCCCCAGTTGTTTGTTTGTCTGTTTGTTTCGAGACAGGGTTTCTCTGTATTGCTTTGGAGCCTGTCCTGGAACTCACTCCGTAGATCAGGCTGGTCTCAAACTCACAGAGATCCGCCTGCCTCTACCTCCTGAGTGCTGGGATTAAAGGCATGCACCACCACCACCCTGCCCCTTTGCAAGTGTTACAGCTCTAGAGGGAAAGGCACCCTGTCTGTTGGAAGTCAGGCAATGCCTACAGCTGTGAAGGAACGTTATTCTGGATACCTACAGCTGTGAGAATGGCATCCTTACTCGCCGGAAAGTCAGGCTAAACATGCTGCTGAGTTCTGATGGGAGATGTCACCCCAAAGGAAGTGGCAGTCCTGTTCTCCTCCAGGAGAGAACCAGTGCAGCTGAGCTCTGCTGCACTCCCCTGAGGGAGTTCCCAGCAGAGATCTCTGTAAAGAGAGCTTCCAGGCAGAGATTCTGCTCCTCTCTAGTGAAAGAAGGTCTTTACCCAAAACTGTCAAGAGATTAATTTGGGAGGGAGGAATCCAGGAGAGTGGCTGGCACTGCCAGGGTGGAGAAGGACAGCTGCCAACTGGACAGGCACAGGGTTCATATGCAGCTTCTTAGGGGCAGTTTTTCCAGGGAGAAGATTTCAGGGTGGGAATTGGCCGGATTTCAATCCCCTTGACCTTGGATAAGCTCAGGTTGGCTAGATTTTTCTGCTCGGGGATTGGTTGGTTTTCCTGCTCGGGGATTGGTTAGTTTCATCCTCAGTTGGTCAGGGGCAGAGTTGGCCCTGATTTGGGGACCAAAGTGTGCTGCTTTCACTGGCGCTTGTGAACCTTTTGCCTCTAGTTTCAGGAGCAGGGTGAGTTTCTTTCACTGCCTCTGGTTTCAGGGTCAGGGTGTGTTTCTTTGGCTGACCCTTTTACCGCGTACTTTCCTAATTGTGTTTGTGGTGCCTTTGGCCCCTGGTTTCTTTTTCTTTTCCATTTTTCCATCACAGACCTCAACATACTAATCGTGGTATTTTAAAATTCATTTCACAAAGTTTACTGCATCTTTCCCTGTGATTTATTGTGCTATGTCATGAAACATCAAGCAATCCTGACAGGTCAACAAATAATACAATTGCAGGGGGAATAAATGCCACAGTTTGAGAGCTTAAGGAGTACAGGAGTATAAGTAACTCTACACAGAGGAATACCCCAGCCAAGAAGTGAGAGGTAGTTTTGACTGAAGAACAGGGCTTTGGTAAAAGAACATCAGGCTGGAGGGAAGTCAGGGTATGGTTTCTAGGCATGGGAACAGGATGGGCACTATGTTTTTAAAAAGGCAGATCATTATATATAGCTGGAGTTTAACTTCAGGAGTGAAAAATGAATCTTTGGAGGCATTTAGAAACAAAACTATAAAAGAAGCCACTGAATGAATTTAAAAAGATTTACATTATTTCATATGTATGTGTGAGGTCTTGCTTGTATGTACATGTGCCGTGTTTGTGCTCGGTGGCCTTGGAGAGTGTTAGCGCCTTTGGAGCTGGAGCT